>JAUYWV010017454.1:0-17047 GCA_032274565.1 Nematoplana nigrocapitula
CAGGTCAAATAATCAATCAATAAAGTTTGAATTACTGCATAGTAAAAAATAAAGAATTATATGACATAGATATTTGAAATATTTTACATAGACATTAATCTTCCAATAGTTAATCGATATGGGCAGAAATCTATTTTTATTCCTTTCCTACCTAGTCTACGAACGTTTTGACCGTTCGTTGTATATTTTAATAACATGAACATGTCTTCTTCGATTTGGAAGAATGTAAGCCTTGTAAAATATTATTAAATGACGCAAACTTGCATTTTTTCAAGTGCTTGGTAGTAATAGTAAAGTTCCCTTATCTCTGTTTCCCCCCATTTTTACAGGCATCTTGTTGTTGTCCTACCATCAGTTTGGTCTGCGCTTCTGTGTCAGTTGGAAGGACATGTCTTGGTGGAAGCGAAGAGTACACGGCCTTCTTTTTCTGGACTGTTACAGTAAGTAATGTATTTGACCGCTTGGTCCTGGAGAGGGCACTACTTTCATTTATCCTAAATTTAGTCAATAATGTCATTGCTTGATTCCTCCGTTCCTCTTTTATATCCAATTTTAGAATGATTGATACTAATCAAACAAAAATCTATAATGCAAGGTTCCCACGGGTCAGGGAATTTGATCTTGGAAAAAGCGTGGGAACCTTGATAATGACATAACGTTTACCTAGCTGATCCGTGGGTCTCAATGTTAACTGGAGAAACGGAATATTAATTAACAAAAAACATCCGCCAAGTATTAATAAGTCTTTCGTATATAAAAAAATCAGATTTCTCTCATTTTTAAGAAAAATTCAAATTTATATTAAACAATTTGATAAGCGAAGAAAACGGATGACAATCTGTACATCTCATCGTCTAAGCACCCTCTAATTAATTATTATCTGAGAAAATAGCCGTTGCCAGCCACTACCGTAACCTGATCAGTTTGTTTTGTATTCTTAAAACTCCAGGTTTTGTCGTATGGGAAATTTCTTGTCTTGTGTGTGTGTTCAATGGGCTTCGGGGGGCCGTCCGAGTAGCCCAGTCGCCAGCAGAAAGTCCCGCACACGTTTGGCTCCATCCTGGAGCACGGAGAGAGAGGGGTTGGGGCCAAGGTGTCTGGAGCGAGCCTCTCGAAGGGCGGGCCAGAAGAAGTAGATGGGAGCAAGTGTCTTCGTTTGGATCCACAGTTTCGCATTCCAAGAACCTGCGTCAAGAATGTTTCGTCCGACCTACGACCTTTGTCCGCCCAGAAATTTGGATATATTCCATCCATATCACTTGCACTTGACTATACTCCACAATTTCTGTGATTTTGCCTGATTCTTCGTCCGTCCAACTTCGAAGTGATGGCATCCATGCTTATTGTGTGATTCACAGTGGATTATATTCCCTATGTGTCTCTCGGTGTTTTTGTTGTTTATCATTCATTGGAATTTATATATACGTCGCCAAGTCAATCTTTATCGCCGTGCCTTCTATTCCACACGCAAGCAACAACGGATATGTCTATTCACACAAATTTAAAGGTATGTGTAATACTTATATTACTATAAGTAGTGAATAGGTTTTCAACCTATATTTATAAAGTTTATGTGAACAGTTGCGAAATTCTCATTGCATTCTTGAATTCCCAGAATGGCTCATTCATATTAATACTATATAAATATAAATCACTTGTACGTAAATTTGCAATTATCAATTTGCAGTTTTCTTTGGGTAAGAGATGTTCTTGTAGGGAAATAATTTTCTGCTTTCATTTGGTTCTAAATTTTGGAGACTTAGCCATTGTCACTAGCTGGTAGAAAGCTTCCGGGTTGCTGCTGACTTGAAATATGTTTGCACATGTTCTGTAGGCGTGAGTGAGGGTTGCTTGTCTGAATTCATATTTGTAAAGAATGCTTCCGCGACTGCCATATATATATTCCACTCCGTACTTTAGTTCCCGATTGGCAGGCGTATTTTATCACGTGTCATCCTCCGCTGCTTTGCAGCAAAAGTACAACAAATTAGACTCACTGGTCGAAAGTTTTATTGATTACACCTCACTCTTTCTTTGTATATGCGCGTGTTTGTATTTTCGAAAAGCGCACTAGATGGCATTCTACTAAAAAGAAAAAAGGCCTATGGGCCTCGGAGAGTTTCGTTATTTGTAGAGATCGTGCTTTTCTGTCGATTAGAAGACACGATAGGCTATAAGAGACTAAAATACTTATCATATGGTGTGTTTGCCTGTTATGTGTTTTTCTAACAGGGGAAGGAAGGAAGTGAGAATCAAAGTTTGTTAGAGATTTCAAGATGGAGAAATGTCATAGATGAATGAAAGAGCGATGTGCTTCAGTGAAAAGGCGAGTGATTAAGTGCGCATGAGTGTAATGAGGAGAGTGCATGAGCGAAAGGTTGAACGATGAAAGGTGCATGAGTACAAGGTAGAAAGTGAGTATGCGAGTGAAACGGAGCGTGATAGAAGGTGAGTGTGAATGAGAAACGTGTATGAGTGAAATGGAGACATAGAAAGGAAGTGAATTAATTTAGAGAAATCGTATGAGATATGTACAGAAAGAAAAGTGAAAAGACAGCGTTTGAAGCAACAGATCTCAGCGGGGGGGGGGACGACAGACAGGGGATCGGGGTGCTGACGCGGCCCACAGACCGGGATTATGACAGACAGGCTGAAGAAAAATGTATACATAAAATCGGGAGTGTAAAGGAGAGTGGTTTTAAGGCAGATTAAAACAGTGAGTTGAGTATTGTGGATTTTCTTGAGATTGTAGAGAGACATTGAAGTACTTAATGTGGTCTGGCGAGTAAATCTGTTTTGCAGCTTCTGCACTTCACCCGGGGTGGCTAGTGATCCGAAGAGGGCGAGATTAGAAGTGCGTGTTTGGAAAGTGCAAGTGCATTTGGTGATAATCAAACCTTGACTGCATAATGCACTGGACACCAGTCAGAGAGAGAGAGAGAGCTAACACTGTATGAAGTGCGTGTATGCATCGTCCACGTCACTTATATTTTACACTTTGATATATCAGATAATATACTGGACTGGACTTCGCGCGACTTGCCGCTGCTGGATGTTGCCAGCACGCTTATTATCCATTCAATAAACAAATTTAGCCTATACCATTACCAACAGTCGTATTGATTACAGGCAGTCTAATAATGCTTTTCTACTTCTCTGTCATCATCTGTGTCTCCCCTTTTTCTCATCTTCTTTACCACGCGGGTTTTGACTTCAATTTTCACACCTCGAATTTGTTTAATTGAGTAGACTGCGTCGTGTTCTTCATTTTTTGATCACATTTCCATGGACAAAAACACGTGTCATTCACGCATCCCTTCTTTATCTGGTAGCCAGATATATGTACGCAGAGAGTATAGCGCGACGTTCGCGCTCACTTTGCAGACACTTTTACGACGGGAGGCATATCCGTGTAGGTAGGGGAATTATTGCAATATGTTGCTATTAATAGCTCAGCCTCCACCAACACCTCTTCCTCTCTTCCTCCCAATAGTAATCGTATGATTGTTGGCTGAAGCGTAAAGTAGACGTCGTCGTCGTCCTCGGAAATATTGTATGATCTACTACGCGTTGTTAGCTCGTGTGGTGTGGAGGAGTGATTGACTTGGGTGAAGACACAAGTAAATAACTGGATAGGGGGTACGGGATTGCATTTCTGTTCAGAGGAGTCATTTTGATTTTCCCCATAGACAATGGATTAGAGCGGGAAAGAGCCACGTATTCCACGTCGAGGTATGTTCTGAGTCAGTCAGTACTTTATTCACCTCGTATGTGCTCACTGTTTCGTGAAACACACCGTAAATTGCCCCATTGAATCAATGCACCCTGCCACCAACTAGCTGCTTGTTGTACATGTTAGTTTGTACACTTCCGTCCTCCGCCTCCACATTTCTTGATAGCCTGTCTCGTTTTCACAGCTCGTTAATTAATGCGGTACGTACATCTCGTATAGCTAGCTGTCTGTGCCGCTCTGCTTGGACCACGCCCAGCTTTTTCAGATAGGAAAGGGAAGAGAAGGATTACTGTCGTCTGCTTACAAAGCCAATTCTTGTGATGGACGCGCAGTAAAACTGACACCACCGCCCAAAATCCGGCTCAACTTTCAATTACTTTAACTGTAAAATTATATTCGTATTGTTTTGAAGAATTACTGTACAAAAATTGAATTTCCCAATACTTGTTTTCGTTTCGAGATAAATAATTCACATCATTTTAAAATCCTGATCCTTTTCAAAATGAAACTGAGTATTAAAAATAATACATTACAAAAGGTGCATGATTCTACAAAGTTCATACGGATTAATACACTGTAAATGTGGAATACTTAAACGGACGATGAATATGAACAATTTTTGAAAACGTGTCAAATTGTGTAACTTTTTGTCCTTATTTTAGTTATTCTCTCTTGTATGTTGATCTTACCAGATTTACCATCCTTTCGAGCACATCTTGCTTTCTCGAGCATCAGTACAATTCGCCTCTGGGTTGTCGATCATATGGTTTCTTTAGGTCCAAGAATGCATCAGTAATCCCCCCCTTTCCTTGTAGAACCTAAACTACATTTTTCTATTCTAACCAGTAGACTCAGTGATACCGAAACGGTGCTTTTTATGATAAATAAAAACAGATGTGTTTTAAATATATAACCAATAAATAAGAAAAAAATGCTTCACTCGCTGGATGATTTTGTTTTTCTATATTATCTCTCCAATGCTTGGTGTAACCTGATGTTCAGTTTTTAGCTTAAATACTTACATAGGTTTGTTTTTTTGGGGGGAGTATTAGTCAACATTATACTATTTTGAGTAGTATAATGGTTTTATTGGGAATTCTTCGCTATTGTTTCGCGTTACTAGACGTGTTAAATTCCTATCACAGCTGGCAATCCAGGGTTCGGGGATTGTATGTATGCGTGAATCGATAATTGCTTGACTGACTGGCCGTTCAGATAAATGATTTATCAGTGAATTATTAGCCTATCGATTCTCGCGTGTTAATTGTCTCTCTTTCCGTCTGGCAATGTAGTACTGGTTGTATATGGCGCCCCCTCTCCCTACATTATTTAAGGGGAACAATCTGATTTTCTTTTCCCTTATCTCACTAACCGTCTTCTGCGCCACATGGCATGGCATTCACCGGTTGGGCAAACCGTCATCAGATTGTCTTAATACTCATCTATATAGAGAAGGTTACAAACCGGCATAAACAGAGCATGGCATTCATTGGACCTGCTTTGGGGAATGACCATGGTTTTTTAGTTCAAACGACGCTTTAAGCACAGTTTATGACAAGGAAGACAGCGATAAATTGTAAAACATGGTTTGATTCAGGTAAACTAAAAATCCCCGCATAGCCGAGCAGTACCGTCACGAAATTGCAGGATTTCCCCTCCCATATCAAATTTTGCATTCATCTGCAGCAATACATACTACATGACGAACACACAAAATTTGCTACAAATGATAGAAAATGGTTGGATGGAAAATAAGGCAAAGGAAATTGAAGACCATATGAATAAAAACAATACCAGAAAGCAAGTTCTATTGGCGTAGAAGATAAGAACGAAAACTTAGGTACTCAGCAAAGGAAAGAGTTTGCTTGGTATCTCTGATACGGAGAGAGTGAGATGTCGACTCAAAACATTACATTTATCGGTTAGAAGACTGCTCAACACCAACTGAGAACAGTAAGAGACAAATAAGTATGTTGACCATGGAAATGATTGGCGGAATATGAAAGTCTGTTAAAGAGTGATTTGGTCAGAGGGTGTGAACACGGGGATATTCCTATAGGTGCATCCACAGCCACACCGACTAACTAATCAATAATGATATTGATGCGCCACTTTATGGGAGCTGACGTATCCAGATGGTGAAGATGGTAGAAAGCATAACTGTTCGATGAATATACGAGTGGATATTTTTATTAAGATTTTACTTATATTTTGACAAATTTTCTGTTCTTCATCGGTCTATATTGTGCGCATATATAAGGCATCGTTGAATATTTGGCGGGAAATTATCTGATCATGTGTGAGGGTCGGATCGACTTGTGTTTGTATAAAAGTGCAGAAAGCCGGCCTAGTATCACAGAAGCCCTCGACGTAGATTGGGGTGGGGTGACGACGTCAGTCATCTAGAATACTGCATTCCCCTACTGAGTCTATGTTTGGATTACATCATCCTACCTCTCACCACTAGCGGCAGTAACGCTGGGGCTTTGTTCGTGTGACGCTGTTCATACAATGCCCATATCAGTCGATTCTCACTGGAACACCGGAGACACAGTCGAGGACCACAGTATTAGCCGGGTAATGTCTGTGTAGAGGGAGGGAGGGGAGGAACGGGTTTGACTGACCGAGATTTGACGGGGCACAGGCGAGTCGATCCCCAATCCTCACCCCTGACAAGTTACGCCCACACCTTTATATTAGTGCTTGCTTACAGCTGATAAAAGGACACTCACACCACTCCTCTCAAGGTCATCTGTCATCGTCATGTGACGAATTCAGTACGCTGGGCTTTTCTGTGTACTCTAAGAAGCAGTAAAATTGCAGTTTTTTTAAACACTTATAATTGCAAGAAATTTGAAAACATGCTAACATAGGTGAAGTAAAACTTAGTAAAAAGACTTGGTAAATTTATTTCTTAATTTTGACAACACGAATCACGCATTCTAGACAGCTAAATTTCCTCTAGAGTAATTTCCCTCGATTCTGTTTAATGTTAATATTGGAGCGACGTTATGATGCGTTTCTTAGTCGATGCTTCAAAGAGTTTTGCTAACGATAGTAGAACGCAGGTTGGGATGTTGAACATAATATAATTTGAACGTTTTCAACAGTCACGTGTCTTCTTCGGAAACAAGAGCAATAGAAGTCTCTTGGAGGAATACCCGCTGCGCACAACCGTACAAGAACAACCCATCCACCACACTCTGGCACTATAAGATACATCCGGCTTCGCCCTCACTGAAGAGATTGTCTCCAACCTGACACGGAAAGAGGACTCCTGAACAGCACCTCCACGAACTGTGAGACCTGTAGCAGCAAGGAGAATATGGAGCAACTCCTATTGATCTGACCTGCTTGGTCCGCTGTCCGCATCAAACACCTTGACGGGCCCGGTCCACCCCCCTCTACCCTCTACGAGAACCTCAAAGGCATCCTGGTCTTTCTTTGGGAGCGCGATCGCGGGCTTCGCCCTTGGGAAAAGAAGGAACAAGATGCAAAAAATCTCTATAAACTAAGCAACAACAAAAGTATTTAGGACAAACAAGATATTCGGGATTTTTTAATATATACTTGGAACAGGCGTCACACTGTGTGTCGCTGCCTACGTCTATGGTGTAGTTTTTATCGGTCGGTGGAGTTCTAGTTTTGGGACACAGACGAGACAGCAGACACCGTGCATCGAAGAGTTGATCCGTGATTGGCCAGTTTAATTTCTTCCGGTGTAGTGGAAATTATACGCAGATATACTGCTTTAAACCACTTATTTATTTTGAAGACCAGATCAACGTACACCCAAGAATTTTACAATTTACCAATAATTTAGAGGGGCGCAAATTAGAAATGATACAATTTAGTAATACAGCAATATATAACATCAACACAATTTCGATAATCACAAGTTTAACCACTTTAAACCATATGAATCTATTTCCCTCACACAGCTTATCTAGCAGTGGCATAAATAGAAATGACAACAGTCGAGTCAGTAAAATCGAGTAAAAATGGAGCTCAGGGGTGTGTGTGTGTAAATTTTATAATTTTGCCAGACTAATGTTGAATCGCTTCCTATGCCCCTGTAGATGTGTAGTGGAGGGTATAATACGTTTTATTATTTTTTATTTCTATTATAATTTCTTCTATTTACGCAGTCTTCTAAAAAGTTTTTCCGCTACACTGGATGTCAGAGACAGTACAAGTCCATGACAGGTGTTACTATCTTTCTACGTTTTTATGCATAACTAGGTAATAAATTTAATGGAAAACACAGTCAAAGCAAAACGCATTACTCTCCCTAATTTCTTTTACAATAAACCCAGTTAGTAAAAGTTAAAATACCTTGTTTTTTAAAGAAAAACCTCAGTAGCACAAAAATAATTTTACTGTTTCTTACACTACGTAATGTCAATTTTTTCATATTCTGATTGCTTGATTTATGCGGTTATAGCAGTTCCCGGATCCTTAAAGTTGTTGCACCCACAGCTTTTAATACTTAAATTCCATGCCCATTTTTATAAAGGCCATTGTCGAGACTATGCCACTGGGGTTACCCAGTTTGCTCAACGACACGTAGCAAGTTTGTTATTGGGATGGATAAAACTGTAGAACCTCTTATCTTTACTGCAGTACCGGCCAGGGAGAGCTGATGTATAATGTTTATTTTCGTATATTTTATATAAAACAGATTACTTGCGTTAGTCTAGGACTCCAGGTACTATATAGAATTACAAATCAGGCTGTCACTCTGTTCTGTTGTGTAACGTTAACGTACTAGTTAATCTGATCTCGCCACCCTTTATTTAGTTGTCCTGAATGCATTTATATTCACCATGTCGCCGCAGTTAATTCGCATTTTGTCTTAACTAAATGATCAGTGAAGAAGTATGAGATGATTAGTGATTAGATATGTGACGATTTGCCTATGTTTGGCAACATTACCGCATTCACAATAGACCTACCTCAGAACAAGTAGCTAGCGTTGCACGCTTTTTAAAAAATCGATGGATAGTTAATTATATTGAGATAATACGAAAAATATATAAAGCTATACAATTGTTTCGGTGACGGACTCGTTGCACGCCGCTAGATAGTTTCACAAATGTCTGACTGGCGGCTATATTTAGAACAAAAAGTGATTGACAGGGTAGACCTGCGATCGATAACCATCAATCGATCCATTCAGAAAACGGCAGTGTCCCTTGTCGCTTTAATCAGCCGTTGTGGTCTACTCTTGGCGTTTATTTAGTCTTATTATACTTATTATACTACATTTTTGGCAGCGTGTGTTTCAATGCTATTCATGCTCCTATGTTTTCCTTTTGTTGCGTGTAACTGTTGACAATATCCGTAAAAAGGTTGCACCCTTGTTTCCTGCATCACTAAAATCAAATCCCATAGAGCTAGAGTTAAACTTTTCGACATCTGATGTGTCACCAAAGTATCAGTCGTGTTCTTGGAAAGGGTATACAGTTACTGTTTTATTACAGCCAGTCAGGGGAACAGCAGTTATAGATAGGCACTGAAATATATGTACAATACGGAACAATTGTTTTTTCCATTCCGCTTTTTGTCATCAAAGCCCATATTAGTCATAAAAATTGTCTTCTATTGTGACATCGGGACCTTTGCAACTATGTATTTTTTACTTTATACCAACTGCGGTTATATGAGTTGTCATGGAGACAGCATTTTATTGATATTCCATTACGTACCTAAAAATTCTGAGCACTGAAAAGGGCGCCCTCCTGAAATTCTGACTACTGAAAAGGGCGCCCTCCCGAAATTTTGACCACTGAAAGGGCGTTCTCCTAAAACTCTGACCATTCAAAAGGGCGCCCTCCCGAAATTCTGACCATGAAAAGGGCGCCCTCCCGAAATTCTGACCATGAAAAGGGTGCCTGCCTGAAATTTTGACCACTGAAAAGGGCGCCCTCTTCTATTCTTAAAAAATACACCTTTTCATGTTGTGCCCCCTCCCACTAATTTTCTGGGACCGCGTCTGCAATTGTTAAAAACCAATAGATTTGAGTTAAAAAAGATATAATGTATGTGGTATGTGTATAAACATATAGAAAGTTATTTCAGTATAAAAGTGAGCGAGAGTTAAACATATAAAGAAGGTGGAAAGATTTGTCTTGTTTAGCTACAACTACGGCTGCTGTACCATGTTCAGTTGTCGGATGCATGCACTAGTTCATATATTGGATCGACTGCTGCGTAATTGGAGTCATAAATGAAATGTGACGCATCGAAGTATTTCCGCGAACGATCGTCTAGATTAACGGCGTACTTTGAACGAATGCATGTGATCAGGAGTGAGACAGATGAACAGCTGATCTATTTCACCGATGGTCTGCATGCTTATTTCGGGCGTTTCCTGGCCTATTTATAGAATCGCTTACTTGTAGACTTCAATTGATTGGATGTCACCGAACCCGATGTCAAAATTAGACAGGTGCACTTTGGAAGTTTATGCAGAGATTAGTTTATTGTAAAGTAATTGATTTATTATTCTTTAGGAATGGGCATAAATATTGCAATTTTTATTTCATCTTGTACTTTGGGTAGATATTTTGAGTCTTAGAACGATTACTTAAATATTTATGCCGATCAAACATATTTATTTGTTTATTGGGGTTTTCTTGATTAGCCGTTCACTTGCCAAGATTATGTGGAGATTTTCAATCGAATTGTGTATAAATGACGTTTATTGGCATGCAGTTAGAGAGTAAAAGTGTTTACAAATAAGGCGTGATCGAGGGAGTTTTGACTCCTTCAGATGAGGCAACATGATTAAGCCGTGAAACGCGTTTGCGTCAATTGGCAAGCATAAAAATCACAATTTACTCCATGGTTCTGAGGTTCTCAAAGTTTTCCTCGTCTTCCACGTATAGCTTCTCTGCTTGTTTCATTTGAGTCGTTTTTTGGGCATCACGTGGTGATAGAATTACTCGACTGCTTGGTGGTTGGCAGCCATAGCTGAGAGACAGAAAGGGAGAGGATAGAGCTGGGGGGGGAGGCGGTCGGGAGTCGTCTTGTCTGGGGAGGGGAAGTAGTTAATTTGTTGTTGTTGCTGGCAAGAATGAAGGTGCGTGTGAGGGGCAGAGATGGCAGTTCCCCAGGGAAGGGAAGGAGGAGCTAGAAGCAAGCAGTTGGAACAGAAAGAGGCAGTCGAGACATGGAGTTATTTAGAAGAGGTTGAGCAGGAGTCAGACCGCTCCGCGCCTCCATTCTTGACTGACACGGCGTCCAGCCTGTCTGTGTGCTGGTCTGTTGGGCGTTTGAATTTGGTAATATCTTTCTCCTCTCTTCGGCTGCCCCTATACCTCACCGTCTTTTCCCCTCCTCTCGGAAGAGACTTCTGGGAATTTGTTTTGGATATATTACACGTCTGTCTGCTCAGCCTATACTCGCTAGCTACTTTGTCAAAAGTGTTTTAAAGCTTTACAGATTTCTAGAAAAATTCCCTGGTTTCAGTGAGAGTAGGACTAATACTATTGGTAGATGAGTTATGTAATGTTCAGGCCATGGTGCGGGAATGCAAACAGAAAAGTCAGTCTCAGTGTGCTAAGTAAAGGACCACCCAAATAATACTCCACTTCGAGAAGTGTTTGGGAAAATTGAATGTATTGGTTTTGGGTATATTTGAAGACAGATTTTTAACATAATTGGCTCAGTAAACATTTTCCAAATTTATTCTACAATCATCTCGTGCTTCAAATTCACGGTGTCCGAATATTGTCATCTCCTTTGTGACAATTCAGTTCTTTCTATATGTAGATGATATTGCTGCACAAAATTTCTGAATTCATTCCAGACCTACTCTTCACTTCTCATATAGTCATAATAGCGAGAAATAGGTTTTAAAATTGTGCAGAATTTAGTGATCGATGGTTTTTGGGGGAGAACCGATACCAGAGGAGAGAATAATACCGTCTGGTTAATTGCGCTCCAGGGAAAGCCGAGATGTTCAGTGTCTACAAGGGCTCTTAGATCTTTTGTTATTGGCGATTTCCGTCTCTTCGAGCACAATGTGTTATACAGTTTCTTATATATCATCGTACTGTTTATCTATTTTCGTGGCTCATATGTCTGTTCGCTGAGATTAGACTCACTTTGAAAAAGCAAGCTTGTCGTTAGGAAAAGGTAAAATCTTTACTTGATGTTTGGTCTGTTTTGGGTGGTATAGCTTAACCTCGTCTATTATTATAGAAGATACACGCACTCATAGCAGTGTAGAAATTGGGCTAGCAGTATTCTTACTATTGATTATGGCGCCGGCTTGTACATAGAAAGGTGTGTGAGGGGAGATTCCTGCTAGTATAACTTGTCTATGACTTGGCGCATCAGCTGTTGTAAGAGTTTTGCCTACGCCGCCCTCTCGCATGTGTGTGAAGCTTGCGCTTCTTCCTGTCGCGCGTAGGCCCACATCTGCCTATAGATGGAGTGGGGATGTCTGAATACAGCCCTTCTTCCTTGGAGACAGCGATGAACGTGCCCATCATACGACATCCAACCCCACCCTACCCTACCCTGCCATCCAGCCACGTGCTTTGCCGCCGCCGCTGTTGAATCTTCTACCCCGCACGACGCGATTCGAACACATTCCAGAGAGGCGGAGTGAGTAAAGATGCAGCAGCATACGAGTGCGTCCCCAGCTTTCCCTCCACTCCCAGCCTCCCGCCCTGGTGGGACTGAATGATGATGATTATCGCCTGCGCAGACGTGTCGTCCTCGCCTACTCGTCTGAGGAGAGATTGTAACCCAGACACGACCACACTTGCCTGCACAGCTGAGCTAGAGCTAGCTTTGTCAGACACTAGCGTCCTTAACCTTACCTACTCTTAGGTTTTTTTCTGTGAATTACTAGCGAGCTAACCGTAATCTTTTATCTGCTAGGAATAAAAGCGTACTTATTCGTTCCATCTACTCGCCTTGCCTCACCCCACACCTCGTGCAAGAGTAGGAAGATCAGGTACTATATACAGGCGAAAATGTTTGAATACTGCCTCCTCTGTCACAGCCATGGAGCAGACACCATTTCTACGCTATCGTGTAAATCTACCGACTTAATCAGTCCTCTCCGTCAAATTGTTCAAACTGCCAGATTGTCGCGATGTCTGTTGACTAGGTCAAAGAGGCAGGCCGCGTGGGTCGTCTCGTCTGTACCACGCTTAAAATGCACTGCCGACGGCGGCGGCATATTGTCTCTCATCACTCCACCATATCTTGGTGCTTGCTGCTCTGTGGTGACGCACGTGGGTAGAGAGTTCACCTCTGTTAGAGTATTGTCAACGTTCTCTCTCTCTCTTTCTGTTCCATATAAATGTGAAATGAATCTCCTGTCGCATTAATGCGACCTGACAAGCATGGCATTATTAATCTAGTCAGCTAGCTTCCCCTCTTTTGGCCGGAAGTTAGAGTTTGCCTCATGTTGCCTAGCAACATCGAAGTAAGTAACGTGCCAAACTGCCTACCTATGGGTGGTAGTACGACGCAATCCCACGACATGTTTTAGCTTATTACACTGAGTCACATATTATAACTACAACAAGTTTAAAGATTAACTTGTATGGCTTCTCTGAATGTAAAATGGATTGTCATTTTTTAGAAACGACGTACGGTAGCCTGCCGGAGACTAAATAATTCTGTGTTTTAATGAAATTTCTTGCGGTTTAATAGACCGGGGAAACCCGTACATTATATACGTAGGAAAGGTTAAATCGTAAGGCAGTGAGCATTTCCAGTCGTTAGTGACCCTAGCAATGGGTGAATCGCAGATAGTTCTATTGTGGAAAATGATTTTTCATCAATGCTGTAAATCACATTGCATTTTCTAATGATGTCCAGTTGTCTTGGTCTCCTAGCTTTTTCCAGTTGCGTATTACTTTACAGCACACTATGCTAGTAAGGTGAGTAAGAGAGGGTGTTGTTTCTCTTTGCGTTTCAGCCAAGCCGAGTATTCCTAATTCATAGTTTTTGGTTGCAGTTGATTATCCGCAGAAGTCAATTAAAAGCAGCCTCTGAATGCGTGCAGCAATGCAACTTTCACACTCTACTGGGTGTTCGTTCCCCGATTTAGCACACAGACGGTGTTGTTGTCATTGTGTTGAGATATGCTGACAGTATCAGGATAGGATTCCGGAATGTTTCAAAATGTCACATAAATATAGAGAGCGCGGAAGGTGAACATATTTTGTGTTCTTTCCTGTCGTTCCCCTGGACAGTTGACCCGTGGCTTCCCGAGCGCTGTCGCCTCAAACATTTTTTTTGGACTGTGAACTGATTTCTAGGAACTTCCAAGGGGTTCTTTCTTGACAGCTTAGCGCTACAGTAGAGCTTGATTTATCTTAGGGAAATAAAAAAATATTATTAGTTTTCTTCCACTTGTGACAATCCAGAAATGGTTCTCTTCGGCACGTGCCAACTCGGTGCGATTTTCGTCTCGTTGAGGTTTGACGTGTGTTTCTGTTTTTGGATGGGGGCGGGCGTTTCCGTAAACGTCGTTTAGGCTCATAGATGGACCGCGATAGTAGAATGATCTACGGGTCTTTTCTGCACAGTATCGTGTAGATTAGGGTTCCGTAAGACCGGTTTTTCATGCCGTATGCGACCTAACGAAGATCTCAGCGCGTCGTGATAGACTGAAGTAAAAATGGCATTAAATGCGACCTAATGCCGACATGTGTAAAGTGAATCGATGCTTTCAATTTTATTCAGAGACTAAAAGTAGAGTTTCTTCATATGTCTCCTTGTTCACGCTCCTGTGGCGTCACGTGTGATGATTTAACCGTTATAACTTGGCAAATTAAGTGTCCTCCAGTTTTGTCTGTGCTCTCTAATCGGCAGAATGCTGATCTTCCAAATTAAGTTTCTAAGAAGCGAAAATAGAAGTCGAAACACTTTGACAGCTAGGCGGCCAAGAAGATGCTCTCCGTGTTCAGCTCTACATATTGATGCGAGAAGGTGTTTTCTGTACTGAACTTGAACAAATTCAAGACAAGGTACCGATTATCCTGTGATTATACTACAGAACTGATCGAGGCAGACGTTACTGGCTACGAATCAAACTTCGAAAAACTTACAAATTTTGACCAATCTCATCGAAGCTACTGATTTTATGTTAGATAGAAAAAAAACTTTACTATTGCATTTTTAATACCATTCATTTTGTTATTTTTTCTCGTGTTTCTCGTATTTGCACTAATTTAGTATTGGTATAAATTTCGGGTCTTATTCCTTTTCCAACTCATTTTTCCGAACTTTTCTCCTGTATCGCCAGCAGTCTTCCTTGTTTGACAGAAACAGGGTAATGTCGTGTTTGCGGAAGCCTGGTGTAGTTCATCCGCAATGTTCTTCATTGTATGGAGAAAAGTCTTATTAATGGATCTCATTTAGTTCACACAAATTGTCGACAAGCATTCTCACACTCACAACCTCCGACCTCTGGACCAACCCGGTCCAAGTTGCTCAATTCCTCACGAGCCAAGGGGGGCAACAACAACAACAACAACAAGCATTCTATATACACTACAGAATTGAAGTGATGCAATGATAATTTCAGTTCCCCGCATCAGGGAAAATGACAATATAAGCTAAAATTAGGGAAAATGAAAATAGGAATTAAAATCACGGAAAAATCAGGGAATTTCATTATATTTTGGAAAATCAGGGAAAACTAAATGACTTTATTTTTCATTTTTTAATATCAATTTTACTCTTATCTAAAGAAAGTAAAAAAAAATTTCAATGTGTAAAATATTTGTTTCTGTAATTATATAGCACAAGAAGAATTACCCATTTTTTTGTATTTCTACTCTATGGGATTACCCGTATAGCATTAGTAATCGCAGCATCTGCAGAATTCAAATTTATTGATTTAGCTTAGAATCAATCAGACTATACTGGAGAATTCAAATTCCTGAAGCATATTGATTTAGCATCGCAACAAAAACATGTTTTTTGGGGTATTTTCTGCTGTGGGCCTCTCAATAAGAAATTTTACATCTCGTTGCTATTTTTCCCATGTTACCCATTGGCGTATCATTCTTTTGAGTCATCAAGCATGTAAATCCGCCAAGAGAGTTGGGAGAAAAATACCGGTCAGACATACCCACATACATACATACATACATTTATCTGATTATAGAGAGGATTATAGATAGGATATAAGAATAATTTAAATAATTCGCTATAAACTTTAATACATGTCTCTATATTTATTATATCTCCTAGGAACAATAGTAAATTTATGTAAAATATTGAGCATTTTGGAAAAGGATATCAAAATTGTTTATTCTAATAAAAAAGGTGAAATAAAGAATAATGCTGCTATGGAAATATTCTAGTAGTACGGTTATAATAATAATAATAATAATAATGATTTGACTGGTTACCTGTTGAAGATATTTGACAAGTGGTATATGATCACATTTACATGCGCGAAATTACAACATCAAATTGATAACAAAGACATTCATATAACGTTGCAAGGTGAGTGGGAAAAATATACTGTTTTCGAAAGGTAATTAGTTTTATTATATGGATAAGGAAAGAGAAAGATGCCTTCTGTGATTCAGGGCACTCTCGGATAGAGATATGCTGGTGAAGCTAGAAAAAATGATGGAGTTTACAGTATTGGCCCAGACAAACAGTTATCCTGACGTAAATGCCACGTTGAATGATTGGTATGCAGTATTCGGCGTTCTCCTAGCATCATGCGTAGTTTGTCAAAACCGGGAACATGATTATTGGTCGGAAAACGGCGCTTTGAAACTATATACTCTAAATTGCACTTTGTGCCAACCGATGTACTCCCACAAAATGATAAATTTCAGAAAGTGCAACTTCTAATTGCCAAACTACATAAATAAACGATATATTTTTAATACTCGTCGTACAAACTGTTTCCCCGTTGACGAGTCTATGGTTCCGTACTTCGGTCGGCATGACTTCAAGCAATTCATCTGCGGAAACCTGTGCGTTTCGGCTTCAAAATAGGGTTGCTGGCTACCACCCCTGGTCTTGGTGCTGCTCCTTGGCAGCTGATTTTCCAATTAAATTGGTGAGTTCTATGCTATTTCTACCCACACTCATTTTCCCTTCTCTCTCTCTCTCTCTCTCATCCCCTAACCCTCTCTTTATCCTACCTCTGCTTCCCGTCTCCCTCCAACCTCTTCTCTTCCCCTTCTCAATTTTATTATCACCTTTCGCTCCAAAATCCTCCGCTGCCCTCTTACTTCTTTCCTCTGTCTCTCGCACCTTGCCCCCCCCTCTCTCTCTCTCTCTCACTCTCTCTCTTTATTCTTTATCCTACCT
>JAUYWV010017565.1:0-17042 GCA_032274565.1 Nematoplana nigrocapitula
TTGCTGCGATGCTAAATCAATATGCTGCAGAATTCAAATTCCTTATTATAGATAGGATTACTAACGCTATACGGGTATTCCTACTTGTGACTACAAATTCATTAATATAGAAATTATTATTAGACTGTATCCATAAAGGATAAGTAGCCGTTAAAATTAATTTGTATTTAATTTGTCGAAACATTATGACATCCTAATTGCAAACATTATAACAAAGTTCATTACCCCACAAAGTTAAGGAATTCATTTATTTGAGAGAAATTGTTTATTGATGGTGTAGTTCTTGTTATTTTGCTAACAACACATGCGGACTGGATCTTCCATATAGGACTCCCAGAAGTGTTTGGCTTCGAATTCGCGTGGTTGCCATTCGCTAAAACTCTGGCACATTCCAATTTGTCTTTCTTTGTATAATCAATGCATTCATTGGCAGTATGATCGCCTTTCCAACGGTAGAATGTTCGCACCTGACTGAGCTCAGGAAAAATTTTACCGATATATGTTATTTTATTTCTCCCATTCGCTTTAATGGCTGTTCATTCAGATGACCAGTTTCACGTCGCGAACAGAACGAATTTGTCATTTGCTTTCTGCACCCTGGCACGCAAGAAAGCCTTCCACAAGAGCTAACTGGCCGATATTCTGCCTTACAAAGTCCTTGGAGTTGCTCAGAATGGTCACTCCGGTAAAGGTCGATTTGTTTTTGCTCTTGTAATTCTTGGTCTAGGGGACAGCTAACTGAGCTTCTAGAAGAAAGAGATTAAAAATAGAGAGGGAGAAGGGGGGAGAAAGAATAGAACGAGAGGAGTTCGAGAGATGAGAGAGAGAGAGAGAGAAAAAGATAAATGGGATAGATAGATAGATAGATAGAGAGAGAGAGGAAGAGAGAGAAAGATAAATAGGATAGAGAGAGAGAGAGACCGATGGATGGAAAGAGGTTGACTGACATCTTGACCTCCCATACTCCCTTAGTGAATTGATTGAATCCCACACATTCATGCGTCTCCTATTCAGCCCGTTCCTCCGCCATCAGTTTTCCCTGCATTAGACTCACAGTTCTGCATCAGTGTATCTTCTAGAATCGCCGCTCGTGCTTTGTCCTCTCTTGTTGGGATTTCCTACTGATTACACGAGCGTGCTCGGTTTTCTGTCGAGTTGTTTGTTGCTGGAGTACCCAAGATGTGCACTGAGTTTAAGGATTGACCAGTAGGCTCACCACCATTAGACACCACGGAGTTCCTGTTTTGAAGAGGATGTATGTCCCGCAGTTGACTGATTGTTTGATCGGAAGAATGACGGCAGTTAAGGATACTGAGTTGTAATTGTATGATTTATGTGTCACCGGAATTTTGGAATAAGCACTGACTGATTTTTTTCTGATTGAAAGTCTCTACACAAAACCCTACTTATAGAGCACACTGCCCAATTTGAATACGTCGTAAATGTATTGTGACGTCAGCCCACGATCTCCCGGAGGAGAAAGAGGAGAGAGAAAAAGAGATATAGAAAAACGGAGGAAAAAGATATAGAAAGAAGAGAGGGATAAAGAGAAAAGAGAATGAAACCTTAGGAATTCCAAAGGAATGTAACACTTTACCTTTCGAAGCAAGACAGCCCCGCCACGATAAGGCGACTGGCTGCATGAGACTCTTTTACATGTTCTACGTAACACTTCATACACCACCTATTTATTGCCTCTACATAGGTGCATCCATTTTGTTGCTGATAGCCAGGATGAAAAACTGATTTCATCTCTGGCCGGGTAAATGCGCTGTCACTATGTTCGTATAAGTTGCATTAAGCTACGCTGCAGACTTTTTCGGTGGTTGTGATTGTAATTCGGGTCGTGAGGAGAGAGGCGTTAGCGCTTTGACATCTCGGAGGAAACAGGTAGAGCAGAGAGAGAAACTCTTGGAGTTACTTGGAAATGCAGCACGTTGCTTGACGGAGCAGGACACCCCCGCCACGTGAAGGCGGCTACATAGGGGCCTGTTTCGATGGTGATGGTCCAGATGAAGACGATCAATGAAGGTAGAGAATATCTTGAGGAGGAGACTCACCGTTGGATGGTGATTGATAAATGGGCGGAGGTGGTCAACGCGAAAGGGGAAAGTGAAACGGGGATTTTTTTATCGTGAACATGCTCCTTGCTTGGCTTGTGAAACTGAGAGAAAGATGGATCAAACAGCAAAGAACGAAGTTAAAAGAAAGGAGGTGTTGGAAGAAAGAGAGAAGGTATGATGAGTTGTAGTGACTAGTTTCGTGGTCACCCTATCCAAATGGACAGAAAGGCGGAAGGTAGCTGAGAACCAAGGCTGATTGTCGCGTTTAGATGACGAAGTCTCTGGGTTGGATTGTGCCTGCGTAATTTGTTTTGAGGGTAAGCACATGACTTGTAGTACGAAATCTCGACAGACACATTGCAGTAATGCATGACGTTGCGACTACTCGCTAGATTAGGATAGTACAGGTTATTCAGTGTAAGTGCAATCCGTTTGACGTGTGCATTCTATAGTATCGCCCTAGAGATATCTGAGACGAATTTGTGTTGGGAGAGCTGACCTGCGAACAAATCTGATTAACCAATAAATTGAAAATCAATATCAACATTGACCGGCCAGACGGGGTCCAGGGGGTGAGATTTATATTGCAGGCTGAAGCAAGGAAGATAAGCAGAAGAGCTGGTTCACAGAAGCGAACTTTTTTAAATCTGGTGTTGCCCGTCAGAGAACTTTGCAGCGCATTGAGCATTAATCAACGGAGTAAAGAGAAAATTCACAGACACTGTAGAATGTTATTGTTGAATATAATTATAGGCGCTAATAATGCATTATATGCACCAACCGTATAACCGGCCGTATGACTTTGGATCGATACACTTGTGAAATGTTAGCATATTTAAACAAGAGTGTTGTAATTTTATATTTCAAGTGCTGGCTTTTATTGTCTATATTTTCACGTTCATTTATATTTTTTGGCGAAGGTTATGGTTGTCGATCCGGTTCCGACTTTCCGTAAAAACTCAATATACGGTTATACAGTTGCTACGTGTAATGTATTAGCACCAATTTATATACTGGTATAGTATACTTTTTAGTTCATTGACTCTGTAGATACTCCTACTGTATATGTGGCGTTATCTCACTTTTGGTTGGTTGTCTTCTTTTCCACAGACTTCTCGAGCGGAACAAGTTGACTCTAGCCGATATCGACCTGTTTGCAGATCGGATTTTGGCCAAGTTTAACGTATGGGACGACAGCTTGAATTACATCAACGGAGTCCGGTTGGTGACCACGGCTGCCAACCGTCTGATTGACGAGGCCGGACAGTTGGCCCTGTTGGCTGCGTGCGCGGCCAGGTGGATCGGACACGCCATTCTGGTCGAGCACTATCCGGCCTAGGACGCTGTGCCTGCCTGACTTCAATAGGATATTTGACTTTTTGACAGTCATTGTCATCCACATCACTGTATCCCTCCACTATCTCGTAATCAGTGGCAAACGCAGGCTGGCTGTAATTGTACCTTCTTGTTGCGTTGAACAACTAATAATAACAAATATCATTACATTTAACGCTCTAATTGAACTTTCTCTGTTTGTAAAGTTTTATTTACAATACAATATGTTGTTAAGTTTATTTAATATTGAATAAAGAAATCTGTTCTTCTTCGCGTGTTCTTATTTAATTGAGTGTGTTTTTCGAAATAGTGTATGTTGTATTAATGTTCTTGCTTAGAATTGTTTATAGTTTTTACAATAAAACAGACTAATTTCCATTGCATGTCTTATTAGGAATACAAGGTTTACGAATTAAATAAATGTACCGTATCTATCCACTTCCAGTCCTAATTCCCAGACCTCCCCGTAACTTAATGGTACTCGAGGCTAGCCCTACTCTATGCGTCTTACGAACACTTAAGTCTTAAGTTATCTGGGGCACCAAGTTGTCTAATGGGGTGTCTAAATTCACTCGGGATTCGGGTGTATGGGCGTTCGTAATACATTTTCCAGGGTATATTAGCAGACATGACCAAAATACCCGCCCGGCTCAAGTCGTGCTCAGTGGATTACTTAATTCCAGGCCAAGGCTAACCCGCGCTCCGGAGGGAGGGGGTGGGCTAGAACGGTGCAATCTCTTACTACGGATTTATCTACTAACGTCTTCTTTCTGAGTGCTATTGAAATTCAACCATGACGCATAAAATGTAATTATTTTGAAGATTGTTGGACACGTGAATGGGGCGCTGGACTTCTTATTCTTTTATATTTAGGAGTAAATGATTTTTTACGATCTGACTGTACACAAAACCCCGCCAGAGCACGAGGACAGTCAATTATTGATATTCGCGCAATGTCTCTACTTGAGACCTTCTATCTGAATGCTTAGTCACTTCATAATTCGCTTGTTTCTGATGTTGTCAGGTGTCTCAATGGTCATCATGGGCGTTGTCCAGAAAGTAGTTCTCCTGGCATGTGGATCATTCAATCCTGTGACCAATGTGCACCTGCGACTGTTTGGTAATGTTTTCAAATACTTTTAGTTTCTAATCGGCTGTCTGTTTTCTGCTATCGTAACTATTCTACTGGGAGATTCAGATAAATAAATGAAAAAATCGTAATGACAATTAATTGTCTGTGTGAGTGTTCGCTGTCTTAATCAGAGAGAACTGTAATTTTTGATGCCCAGTATTCCAATGGCTGGGGGCTACAAGTGCTATTTTTATCTTAGAAATTTTCATCCATATAGGTGTCACAGGTTCCGTGTTAATGTCGTTTTAGACCATTCGAAAAGGGAATTGTAAGATGAAATGCGTTATATACTACTTTTAAAGTTAATAACTAGTATACATGTATTTATTATTATTGTATATTTGTTACAAAGCACACTTGTAATACAGTTTTTGGTACCGATCCTTTTAATGGCTGGGCACAACATCCGTCATGTTTCATTAAGTTTCATTCATAAGGATTCCACGGGTTCCGTATTAATGTTTTTAGACCATTTTAAGACTAGCAGAACTTTACGTCATTTATACATGTTCTTGTTATGCGATCATATTGCATTCTCCTTTGTTGATGTATTGATTGATTTTCTGTACCACATCATGAACCATATCTTAAATTTACATGACTGATTCCTATTACATTTAAGCACATTTGTGTATACTGTAACTTAATCATGAAACATACAGTATTGTAGAAGACTATAAAAATCTATATAATTGATTGATTTTTTAAACTTTTTATCAACTTTGCATAAATAGACAAGCATTAATTATGTTCATATTCAAATTTGCCAATTTGTTTGGCAATGAAGAAAAACTGTAATGGAAAGGGAGACATGAATTGAATTGCACCCTTATTGCTTTGGCTGCATTCCGTAGCACACTCGTTCAACATTTCACACGCTTGGTGCGGCAGAGTTGGCTCGTGATTCGCTCAACAAGACTGGCCGATTCGAGGTGGTTGGCGGTCTGATCTCGCCAGTGGCGGACGCCTACGGGAAGGCCGGTCTGATTAAGGCGAACTATCGGCGCGAAATGGTTCGTCTAGCGGTCGCCTCCTCCGATTGGGTCTTCCTCGATGCCTGGGAATCTGAGCAGTCCCAGTGGACCAGGACGCTGGATGTGCTGCACAGTGTCCGATGTCGTCTGAACGACGGCTCGGAGGAGTCGAGGAGTGACTCTGGCGGACCCACCTACAACCAGAAAAGGCGGAAAACCGGTACTATTTGATGAGGGGCAGTAGGTCTTTTTACAATTTTAAACAGGGTTCCCACGTCTTAGAAAATTTCAAAATTTTAGAAAAATCATAAAATTTTACAATAAAGTTATTAACAAATTCATTACTCACACCACTCGAAAATGGAAACTGTTTGCTGCTGCGTCAGATGGCTGTAGATGCGGAGAAGGTCAAACACACAGAAAGCTCTCAATAATGAGATTAATCATCTCCATGGAGACATTAATGCGTCATTAAAGTTAGCCGATGGCAATAACAAACACAAGAACTGTTCGTATTCTTTGTCGACTATTAAGATAAGATAAGAGTTTATTTCCCAAATGGCCAATGGCATTTATGGTTACATTTCACTGAGTCTAGAAATTTTGTAATTATAGTAAACGAGCACAGGTATGCAGTGTAAAAAGTTGAGTCAAACCACAGTGGTGACATACGAGAAGTAGTGGGCGGATGTTTCATGCAGAGCCAATGAGAGAACATTGTTACCGCTTGCAGGCCGTGACGATAAATGACTTGCTTCTCAGTGTGGAGCGGTGCTCGGGTATGCGAAGGAGATTTCCATGACGTGTTCGTCTTTGGCTGATATCACTTTGCGTTGGAGGCACTAGATGGAGTGGGTGATCTTGGTGGAGCATCTTACGCAGCTGGTTCACCACCAGGTTGTCTAGGTGGACTAAGATGGAATTTTGGTTTCCTTCAGAGAGGGCATCATGGTAGGAGAGGTGGGGAAAGATGGCTTTCAGGACGCATCTTTCGACTCGTTCAATTGTCAACCGTAAATTCTTCGAGATGTGTGGGTACCAAGCGGGCGATCGAGGCATACTCAAAAAGGCTTCCAACCATTGAGCGGTACACTGTCAGGAGGCCTTTAGGGTTATCGCCGAATCGATTTAGTGTACGCAACCAGAAGATTCTTTGTATGGCTTTCTTCCTGCATATCTCCACATGGCCTTTGAAACTGAGATGATTGTCAGTCAGAACTCCAAGCAGTTTGATTTTTCTAGTCTGAATAACTGGCACTCCTTTAATTTTAATGGCTTCGGTAGAATGTTCCTTTCTAGAACTAATGACGAGTTCGACCGTCTGTGGCGCTGAGTGCCATGTTGATCGACTCGCACCAAACTTGAATCTCATTATTGAGTTCTGGGTCCGCTTATGGGAGTTTTTTGGCATACTTGCAATCTAGAATTGACACTGTGACGTCGTCAGCGTAAATTTTGAAGGATTCTCTAGGGGAAAGATCCGCTATGTAAGTCAGCCAGAGCCACGGCCCCAGCACCGATCCTTGTGGAACTCCTCCTGTAACTTGAGCTTTTTGGGATGTCCCGCCATTTAAGTGGACAATTTGGGATCTGTCAGATAGAAAGCTCTGGGTTAGTGTCACGAGGCTAGGGTCAATGGATTGGGAGATTTGCTTCGGGAGAAGCAGGGAAGGACACATTCTGTCGAAAGCCTTAGTCATGTCGGCCAAGATGACCATGACGTATGGTGAGCCAGCATCTAAGGATCGGGTCCATTTGTCGTAGATCGACAACACCAAATACGAGAAGCTGTGGTCGGTCATGCTCAACATGAGCTTCCCACCCATGTGATACAGCTGATAAAATTGCTCTATCAAGATCAGCAGTCTGCAGTCAGATTAGAATGTGGTACAACGGAATGGTTTGACATGCAAGAAGGAGTAAGAGAGGGCTAGCTGTATACAATCCCCAGCACCGTTTAACATCTACATGGCAAGCATCATGAGGGGAGTGGCAGGAAAAAATCAAGAAGAAGATTTCGACCCACTTATGGTGACAGGAGTGCCTCTGACAGACCTACGCTATGTGGTGCAGCCATAATTATCCAAGTCGAAGTAGGCGCTCAATCATCTTGTGCAGACCATGGATGAACGAAGTCGAGAAACGAAATGAGCCAATCGATTTGAGGATAAGCGTTGGAGAACACTCCTTAGAAAAAGGCTGAGCATTTCATAAGGACTCTTGAGAAAGATGTCAGTAGCAGCAAAGAAATCGGAAGTTGGCTTCCGGCGGACTGACTACAGTACTAAACAAGATGAGAAGTTTGGGGCAAGGGCAGAACAAAAAGACAAAGTTAAACCTGCTCAGGACATGCATATGCCCAGTAGCTACATATGTCTGCGAAACTTGAGTCTTAAAGAATGCAGACTAAAGGAAATTTGTGCCTTTGAGAAAACCTACTACAGGAAGATCCTTAGAGTGTCATGGAGACAACATCACACAAACGAGAGCATTCAGAAAGATCTGGATGTAGAAGAGAACTGGTTGCTGTGATATATCAAGAAGCATAAACTTACCTAGTTTGGGCACATCAAACGGCACGATGGCCTTGAGAAAAGAGGCCGATTAGACACACGCACATACAATACATACACCAATGATGGGAGAGGGATTTTGAGGTCTTTGGATCTATCCACAACACTAGCAGAACGTCAGAAGACGTAGAAAGATTTCGACATGCCACCAGAGAGGCTCTGAATAGATTGCCTGACTGAATGGCCTCGTATAGGAAGATGAGAAACTGGACACTTCTTCTTCTTTCCAGACCCGAAGGCAATCCGCTGTCATGTAGTGGACCAGCATTCCATCTGTGGTCTATTACAGGCCGAGTCAGATGAGGGTGATGAATGCCCTGGGGGGATGCAACAGTCCACCTCGAAATAGTTGAGGCACTCCCGCGTCTCGTGCCGTTGCGTGGACGGATTTTTAGGTGCACCGTTACACCCATGCGCCTGTGCCCGTTCGCGTCCCCTCAGCTGGCGTGAGTCTCTTCATGACCGTACCAGTACAAGGGACCCCAGCCTGCCCCGCGTGAAGGTGAACAACAGACGACTTAGATCAGTTCAGTCAACTTTGACCTTCCCCCCAAAAGATTTCTTTACACTAGTAGGATTGCCCGTATAGTGTGTGGCTATAGCGAGCGCGGTTTGTTAAGGGAATTGACAAATCGATCATAATTAAGAAAGTCTGACCCCGAAAATTGACAGAGAAAACGTGCATAAATGAATTTTCGGTTATCTGTAGCATATATTGATTTGCCATGCAGCGCGTATAGAGTATCCTTACATGCATTGAAGTGTTACGTACGCGCTACCATTGATCAACGTAACAAAACTGAAAAACATCAAACAAACAAACTTTAAAAAACTACTGAAGAGAAACAGTTTTCAGATTCAATTTCGTTATTAAAACTCTTAATCTGTAATATATTGATTTAGCCTTGTAGCTAGCAGCTACTCTAGAATTAAAAATTCAGTATTCTATGACTATACCATATATTGATTTTCAATGCATAATTTAAATTTCTACGAATACTGGAAATCATCTATTAGCATGTTTCTGGGGGTATTTTCTGCTGTGGGCCTCTTAATTATACATTTTGAATCTCGTGACTATTTTTCCAATGTTACCCATTGGCGTAGCATTTTTTGAGTCACCAAGTATGCAAATCCGTCAAGAGAGCTTGGAGATAAATACCGGTCAGACATACATACATACACACATTTATGTAATTATAGATAGGATGAATATCATGCACCTAAATTTTCCACAGTACACTTTATTTTGTTTTATTCGTTCACCAATTAATTATTAGAATAAGTACTATATTGTTTTGGTTCCCGAGTAGAATAAATTATGTTAGATCGCCATCTTTCACATTCCGATGATTATGCTAACTAACATCGCAACTCATTGAATCATTCAGTTGCAGATATTATGAGAATTATGTTGCAAAATCCAAGATCAATACATTCAAAATAGACTGATTTAAAATTCCGAAAAAATACGTTTATAGTTTCCTTTACTGTTGTAAATATATCCTATGGTAAAAAGTATTATTGCCAACAGTAACAGATGGCATTTTTCTCATGGATTATAACTCTTGTACTTTTATGTAATTGTTTTAAACATTGTTCAGCCATCAAGTGCTATAATTGCAGCACAACTACAGATAAAAATTGTCAATCCAAACCTTCAAGTATTATTGAATGTGCTACTTCTTCGAACGGGGATGGGAGCGCTGGATGTTTCAAGCAAACCAACAAAGTGGAAATAAATGAAGTACAACATTGGATAGTACGGGGATGCAGTAATACTGTGACAAATGACTTCTGTGCTGTTCGTGTGGGTTTAGTTAAAGTGTCCATGACGACTTGTTTCTGCAAGACTGACCAATGTAATTCCCAGAGTACAATTCGGCTTTCTAGATTCATAACAGTGATGTTATCTTTGCTCAGCCTCATCTGTTTCAGTTACTCTTTGACAAACTAAATTTCTGCGGATTTGTGTCTGATGCACCAACTAATCTCGTATGACAGGAACTTTCATTGTTTAAAAGTCACAAATTATTGGTTGTTAAGGAAATGTATTATAAAACTATTCGTACGAATTAATAGTTGTGATTTACTATTTTCTGTGTTATGTGAGTTTTAATTTTCATCCGTGTTAGGTCCTTTCGAGACTACCAAAACTGTACGTCACTTTTATACCTGTGCTTGGTATCCGATCTTAATACAATTTCGTGCAGATAAAGGACACCCTATATCACAGTGAAATCACCACTGGCCATAGTCATATTGCATTTACCAGTATTGATTTATAGATTGAACACATTTTACGCAAAATCTGCAAATTTCCATCAATGATTCGAAAACAAATCAAATTTATCACATTTGTACATTACTTAATCGTAAAATATACTGCAGAATTCCAGAACAATCACTCATTAATAAAAACAAAAAATCAATCATTTTAAAACTATTGATTAATTTGTAAACTAATGAATATACAAACAGAACTTGGAAATGGAATTACTTTGAAATTATAAAGTTGCCATAGTAATTGCAATTCGCATCAAAATGCCAGAGAAGATACGTTTGCATTTAATATCCAAAACACCAGTTTCTTATTTAGAAATTTTCAATTAATATTCAGAAAATTCCATTGACCAGTTGAAACTATGTTTAGTACAAATGCAGATGAATTCACACACCAACCCTGACGTCTTCCAAAGCCATTATGCTACCTTGACATGGTGTAGTTGTATGCTGATATGACCGCACACATACACGTTCATTGAGTCTACCAATGGCTAACGTAATGGTCTGCTCGAGGTGCTGCAGGCGTTGTTCTCCAACATGTAGTGGTAGAACATTAGTGTGTGCGAAGATGACATTTTACGTCTGCCTTTAGTATTGACCAAATGATGTCTATGGGATTACGCATAGGAGAGTACGGGCCAGGCGGACAAGAATCGCAGGACTGTTAGCAAGAACATTTTCCAAGCGAGAGTGGCAAGGGGCGTTATCACAAACGACCACGAGGTTTTCTAACTGTTATACCCCTTCGTCCAGAAGGCTCTGCATTCAATTGTTACATTCTTCATGGCGGAAAGACTCATGCTGAGGAGTCATTTTCACAATCTACTTTTCCAGTAGGACTCGTCTGCTGTTCTAAATATTAATGTAATATTTCTGAATAGAAAGTGGAAAAGGTGTAGTGGCTCCTAGTTACGAGCTGCCAAGATAAGAAGAGTGCATCGAAACGAAGAAACGACACAATGCACCGCTCGCCTGCAACTACACGTCAATAGTTTTTCACGAGCGCGACTAATAAACCGTTGCACAGCGCACTGCCCATCATCAGACACACGCTGCACGATTTGTTATGCCATTTTATACTTGATATTGTTTTGCGATCTGTAATGTTTCCATGAAAATGGTGACTGCATTCAATTTGACACATTTATTGCAAGTGATACTCCTTTGGTTACATTTCGAGCAAGTTTCATATTCATCATAGTATAGCATTCAGAGTATATTTTCCGTATTTTGCAAAAACAATTCTGCAATTCGAAACATGAAATAGAAAAATGAATCAAGATTTATTGAATATTATCACAGACATATGGAGGAACACTTCTTTTAAAGAACTGTTTTGGAAAGAATTAATCAGCGAACAACATGATCTACAGATAAGCTGCTGACCATAGATATGTAGGTTGGTTGTTCAGTGAGTTCGTGTTGGGTACTCATCGCAAGTCATTAATTCGACACACACCGTATGTACAGGAACATACAAAAACGGATTTCACTGGAAACAATCAGGCGAAGCGCGTCTCCCAGTGTTGATAACAGAAAATGCATCATCAATATATATCTATATATAGGGAAGGTTTACCAGTCACGTGACACAAAGGAATAGTCGAATATGTATGTGTTGGCTGATCTGGTCGGTGCAATTTACAATCCAATCGTTTGCTCCGTTTATAGGGATACCTGTTTGTACAGTATTATGTCACAGTTTTTATACACTAGCTTTCGATGCATGATGCACCCCAGATATTCCATTTCATACCCATAGAAAGATAACAAGATTATCTCACCTAGGCTAAGTTTTCATGTGCAAAATGAAACTTTCGATGAAACGCGTCAAAACAATTTCAGAGACGAAAGGGTAAAATCCAGTTAAAACAATACCAACAGTATATAAGATCGCCATGGTTTAACACACAGGCAAACACGAAATAAATCAATAAATCTTAATTGGTAAGCGAAGGTTCAACTAAACGTACACATATTGACTAAAACGTTTTTCAAAGTAAAAGACCTCAATCACATAATGACAAATCTATCTGCATTTATACTTAGTAGTGACTATGGAAGCGTACGTTTGGTGAAATGAAGGGTTTGGTCTTTTTTCGTTTCCCGCGTCGACCTTGGGCACTTAAGGTTAGATCGTCATTCATGCATTCGTTCTTCATTCTCGCCCTTTGCCAAACACCACCAGACAGTCCGTTACAAACTGAGCGGACCTCTGAGGATTGATCTCTCTAAATGCTTGACCGTGGTGTTGTCATATCTCTGCCTCAATTAGTGGGAGATTCTGTTGTCTTGGCCTGATGTGAAACGATGGTCAACTGACTCAGCCTTAAACCTATATCACATCTGCACCTTCCGTCGGGGGCGACACCTACACGTTGCCTGAGTTTACAAAGAACTCAGTTTACCCTCTCTTGGGAAATATTAGACATCGTTAAAAACTTCGACGCTCGTCTCGCTTCAGAGAGCTTATTCATTGCCAAGAACAGTGCTCAGTTGATGAATGGTTGCTCGGGTGACGAAATCCTGCCATTCCTGGTGTGAGTATCGGTTTTTTTGTTGATCAACCTGTCACGTGAATTTTAATCTCCGCTTTGTAATTACGACTCTACCTTGTTTTGGATTCTTACTGTCCATATTTATTTGTGCACGATTTTACATTTTTTTACTATTTGAGACTCTGACGAAGGCTTTGCCGAAAATTCAGTCAATTAAACTGTTTGGTAGAAACGTTTTTGTTTTCCTGCGGAAGGCCATAGGCATCTCTTATATATTTACTCCTAATCCCAGAAATGGTGAAAATTAACTCTATATTTTCCAAAGTGGCATATACGCGTGGAAGAGGAAGGCTGCGAAGAACCTGACAGTCGGATATCGTGTAATGGACTGGTTGCAATCTTCAACAAGCATCTCAACGAACAGTACACAGTGAAGGCCGGGGTCGATGCGTGTAGCTCGATCGTCTAAGAGCCAACCCATGCTTCACTCCATATGGGTACTCCCCCTTTGTTTACCCTCAGAGATTTCAAGCATTCTAACCGCTCCGCTAGTGAACTATTTTCTCTTCTAAAGTAGGTTCAGAGTGGTTCGTATAGGTTGTCAAAAATGCAGCCCGTTGGCAACGCTAACAGAGTGACCACAGATGATCGCTTCGCGAACGAGATACAGGAGTTTTGAGTCTGGGCAAGAATAAGTATGTAACTGGGTGATTGCATAATGTGTGCTGGTTTCTGCCCCCCCCCGGCCGCAGGGTGTCGCCAAAGCGTTCAGCCTAGCCTATCATTACGTGGACAATCAGAAGAAGATACTGCGACTTGCCGAGAGCGCTCTGGCGTGGCTCTGTCGGCGAGTTGGCGAGGTTTACAATACCACCTACTACATGCGCGAACAGCCTCTCGCTTCCAAACCTTCGAACCGCGACTTTGTTCTCAGGAAGATGTTGTTTGTGAACGAAAGAGGCGACGTGACCAATTTCCCTAATCCAGCTATCATGGAGCGAAAGGAGAATCTGTTCAGGTGAATTGCCCTCCGCACTTCCGAATATTTATTTGTGCATTTTCCCCACATGCAGTAAAATAAGAACTAAGGTTTATGCATATTAAATTTCAGAGCAGTCATTGCTTCATTCATCGTAAGACCTTTTACTTATTTCTTAGCGTATACCATTTGGAGAGATAAGAAAATGACCCGAGGTCCTATACAATAAACAATCATAACTCTTCTTGTGTTTCGAATATTTTCTATTAAGACATTTGAGATACGGGTCAAGTGACGGTTAATGCAAAAGACTGCTCATCGTAACGTACAAGAAAAAACTGCCGATTTATCTCTGCTGCTCATTCAGCGCCAATATTGAAGGTTGAAAATACAGGGGGATACCGCAGGAATGCGTAATCTGTCTGAATATGGTTCTTTCTTTTGCAAATAAATTTCTCCTACACTACTGCCACCAGTCAATACGTTCGCGGACTAGGAAAGAGAACGGAATTGAAAGAACCCTTTACCAATGCTCTTTCATAATTTTAATATTTAAATTTGAAGCCGATGAATTAAACAATTTAGATAGCTCACGGAATTGACAAACGAGCACTTTAGAGCAATGCTAATTTACGATTTCTCAAGTTGATTACCACTCTGGGAATTTTACAACGGTTGTAAGCTGCTTTCCCAAACTCTCTCCTTCAATATCATCCGTTGTCAAGTGGTTCGCCAAATTTGAAATGGTCGGCAAGATGTGAAGAACACACAGGACGACTTGAATATTTGGAAATTCAAATTATGAAAGAACTATATGACATAGACTTTTGATATTTTACAGACACATTAATCTTCCAATATACAGTTAATAGATATGAGCAAACACATTATTTCTATTCTGTCACGCCATTATTGACCGGCCTATGTATTTGGCCCACAGAAACTATCTCTTCAAAGCGATCGACACCTCGGAGTCGATGATGGAAGATGCCTACGGTGAACGCCATCTGGCCATTCCCATCCGGGATGACGAAGGTGTAGCGGTGGCGGTGGTCGATATCGGCTTGGATATCGAGTGTCGAGAACTGCCGCCCGACGACAGCAGGGAGGCGCTGCGCATTCTCAACATCTTCCAGTTGGCCTTCAACGAGGTATTCCGCTCCTCCTCCGATGCCGAGGAGAGTAGTCACGTCGACCCCAATCTGCCCTCCAGTGCCGAGTTGCTCTTTGACAATATGATGCTGGAGGATTTGAAGATGAATGTGCTCAGGCTAGATGCCCAGGTGAGTCGCGACACTACAGGTCGCTGCCCCCCCCCCACCCAAGCAGCCGACTTCTTGTGGTGGGGTGTACTGCTCCGGCAGGCAAAATACTGCATACCCAGGGACATCTATCTATTCACTCTTTCTTCTTTCTCTCTTCCCTGTCTCTCGTTTTTCTTTTTCTCTTCATATCTTTTTTATATAGCTTTCTTTTTTCTCTCTTTCGTACTCATCTTTCTCGCTGCCTATTTTTTCTTTGTCTGTTTTCTCTATCCTTCATATTTTTCTTTATCTATGTTTTTTCTAGCTCTCCTTTTCTCTCTGCGTGTTTCCGCTATCTCTGTTTTCTCTTCTCTCTCTGTATCTTTTTTCTAGCTCTCGTTTCTATGTTTTCTCTCTTTCAGTTTTCTGTCTCCATATTTTTATCTCCTCTGACTTTTATCTTTTTTGTTGCTCTCCTTTCCTCTCTTTCTCTCTGCCTGTTTTCACTATCTCTCTCTTTCACCATTTCCTCATTCATGGTTTTCTCTTTTCTCATCATTTTTCTCTCGTTTTTCTCTTCTCTCACTTTATATTTTTTATAGCTCTCTTGTCTATGTTTTTTCTCTCATCTTACTCTCTGATTATTTCTCCTTTATTTATTTTCCCCTCTATTCTTTCTTTCCTCCGGGAGGTCGGAACACGGACACCTCTCCTGGACCGGGAATGTCAACAACATTGAACAACAACAAGCTGAGTCGACTAAAGGTACCCCCTATGTGATCAAATAATGTGAAACAGTGATTTCAGAATACATCGACAATCTAAGTCGAACGACTGCAGTAAACTGGAAACTTTGTAAAACAAATCTTTATTTTCTCGTTAGTATTCTGCTATTGCAACCATCGATAAAACGATCAACTGCGAAACAATTGACATTTCATTTCTTCACTGCTTGTTTTTTGCTGTTTTCTGGTTGTCCGATCAGTCTAAATTTGTTATATCTTTTTGAAGCAGGTGTTCCCTTTACGATAGCCTATAAGTAGCAAAACGGAATAGAAATAGGCAGCATTATTATATCGATCGCCTAGCACTTTCTGGTCGAAAACGCTTGTAAAATCCGAGTAATGGCCGCGTCCATCCGAAATCCACCTTAGCTGAGCACTGTCGATTTACAAATTCTCGATATCTGTGGTCTCGGTGATCATACATCTGGACACACGACCTAAATTCCAAAGGGTAAATATTGTCTTCGCTTCTGAATGCTACTATATGTATATTTCAGGCCTATGCCGAACTGCGCAGCTATCAGACGCCTCCCAAAACCATCCACAACATCCTGCAGGCCGTACTGGCTCTCTTCCATCCAGAGAAGTCACGCGAGGGAGCCTTCACCGACTGGAACAGTTGTAAGAAGTACGTCACTCTGGGCCTGAGCAAAGGCGTGATGCAGTACAACCCGACTCTGGGAGCCGACAGTGCGCCTGTGGACCACATTGCCAGTCTTCTAGCTGGTGAGTTTCATCTGTATATAAAGTAGAGTTGTCTGTCTGTGTGTATGTGTCTAGGCGCCAATTTTGAACGGTTGATCCCAGAGCAAACTTATGGGCAGAATTTGGAATCAGTAGGTTCCTGCGAATGGTTTTACCTGGTTATAATCTAAAGTTTTTCTTTCTATTATAAAATATATTATATTTTATCCAAAGAAAGTATTTCTCAGTATAATTTTCCTCTCTGCTTTTCCTACTGAATCATCAGAATAAATTATTTACTTGAAAATTTGGTTGTTTCTTGATATTGTATTGCCCTATGTATCCCCAAGCCGGGTACCTCCGCTAGCATAATAATAAAAATCAGTGCACCCCACAGACTTCCATATAGGTAGACAGAACACTACTAATCTGTTACACGTAAGGAAAGCGTTATGAAGGAATTCCAGTAAAATCAACCAATCAGAATGT
>JAUYWV010017676.1:0-17042 GCA_032274565.1 Nematoplana nigrocapitula
GCACAGTCGTAATAGCGACATCTACCTAGAACTACCAAGGCGGTCAAATAACCGGTAACAATTTTTTTTATGTGTCATTGTCTACTTTACTGAAGTATTATTAGCAATTGCATTTTGTACTGTAATATACTGTATACTGTACATATGTAACAAGTGCTTTCTGTGAATTATAATTACATCTTTAATTGATACAAAACAACTTTCTTTCTTTCCCTACCAGATAGCTGGGAAAATTATATCAATTATATAATGTATTATGTATGTCAATTCACTGGCATGGTAGTTCTAAGTAATTTTTTTCTGGGAGTTCTGGTGTTGAAGACCCTAAAACGAAACCTGTGACTTCCATATAGTGTTTGTTGGATGACAGAGAACGCACTGCGCAGGTGTTTCACTGGCGCGGGTTTGAGACAGTACGTGCCGCTCTGGGAGCCATTAGTTGGGGTTCTTTGGTTTGGTGTTTTGTCGCGAATTACAATCACTATGTCAACTTTAGAATTTTAGCGTAATTCAATTTCCATTACGTTTGTATAATAATTCATGAGTGAACAAATTGTTAAATAGTTATTAAAAGTAAGTTGAACATAACTGATTCTCTGTCTTCATTAATGATCGATTGTTCTGGAATTCTGCAGTCTGTTTCATATGATTAAGATATTTACAAATGTGGCAAATTGTTTTTTTCAAATCAGCAATGGACATTTTGCGTAAAATCTGTTACAACACATCGATCAATAAATCAATAGTTTAAAATTAAAAAATAACTGCGGTCAGTGGGTGGTGATTTTACTGCGACGTAAATTGTTCTTTATCTCCGCAAAATTTCATCAAAATCGCATATCAATAGTACAGATATAATAAAAGTGACGTATTGCTTTGGTAGTCTGAAAAGGTCCTAAAACGCGAACAATTAAACGAAATTCAAAGTATGGTTACCCATACTTTCAACTATCTCCGATTAATGTGGTCTAGGAGGAGATAGCGAACGATGGAATTTTGTAAGGCCCTCCATGTTACCACATTCCGAGGATTTATCATATATATAATCTTTATTTTTTCCAAATGATTCTCAGATATAACATGGTCACTCTTTAAATACTGTCAATCCATATACTGACATTTTAACAGGAAATGGGATAAAATACTGTATATAAAAAACACTTCAATTATGCACTGAAATTATATTCTTTTGTCTGCCACTCTGTACAACAATTCAAATTTTCCAGTTCTAATTACACAAATTAATTCACACTGTTCATTAGATCAATTATTTGTGCACTGTGAAACAAATGAGGTCACATACAAATATTTCCACTTTCGATTCCACTAGAACAAGTTTTTTTTAAGATTCGAAGAATACTTCACTTTTCTCTCTGCATCTTCTTTGACTTTATTTCCTTCATGAAGCGACCAAATTCTTCATCATGGTCGCCGGGAAATTCTAAAAAATAAGAATCTATATGTAATCAGTTCAAATCAAATAAGAGCTACTGTAGGACTGCCGTGACAATGTGACCTTGGAAATCACTGAAACAAACAATATTGATTCATTCTAAGCATTCCCATAATAATGGAGTGCCACGCAGACAATTGCCTTTCGTCAATATGACACCACTCTGTTCGATCATATCTTTGCGGGAAGGTTTCAGTCCTTCTATTTTGCATTAAATATGGCGCTCTCCTTATCAGAGTAAATATGTTGACATAAGTGAATTTATAAGCTAAAGTATTTCCTATAGCAATTAATTCATGCATTCGTCTTAATTTTTAGGTAAACTTTTAGCATGAATAACAAATTCTATGCAAAGCTGAGAGAACCAAGCCGACTACAAATGTATTAATTTCATTATTTCCCGAACAGTTTCGAATTCGAAATTAAATGGAACAACTAAAAGACAGTTAATTAAAAACCATTAGGAAAAAGATGCGCCCTTACCAAACGACACTGAATCTGGATGGACAGAAGCAAGGAACACCGGAAGAGTCCGAGTACAATCATTTCGCATCTTTAAAGACCTGCGATGCTCGTACTGGTGGTACAACCCATATCGAATCAAGCGTGTGGCTCGGGACAATATGGGAGGTTCAACTCGAAGTAAATTATCAACTGCACTTCAATTTTCAATCTATTTTTATCTTGCTTGGTGTAAAAATAAGCTTATTTTTTAGCTATTAAATAATCCATAAAATGCTCGTATACGAATGTATTGTACTACATTTTTACTACACGATATGAGTAGTATATATATATGTTTTCCGAATAATTTAACCGAAGACTTTTAAAGACCTTAAACTATCATATAGATCCATATAGATCCCCGTGAACCTGTGGGAATTCCAAGAATCCATGAAACAAAACAATATAATTGGATGACAGACACGGAATTTCAACTCACTACAGGCTGACAACTGACGTCACCACCCTAGTCAAACAAAAACGAGGGCGTTGCGAGGGAAGATCACCTTCAACTAACATATAGATCCAAAACAAACAAAACGAAGATGGAATGAGAGTGAATGAGTAAAAGAGAAAATAAATGAAAGGTGAGATGAAATCGATGGAAAATGACAGCCATAGGCACTGCATTTTTTACCTTTTCCCATCACAAATAAAAGACACGTAAAAAAGCTGCCAAATAATATGGCGCCATCCTTCATTATACGCGTTTTAAAAACAACACTTTATGGAATAATATATAATTCCGTGATAATTTTTCAATTTTTAGCAGTTTTATATACTAAAATATTAACAAAAATATGTAGATTATTTAGGTATTTATATTGTTTACTTATTGTTTACATTATTTATATTTTCAACTTTCTCAAAAAGTTACTGGATAAAAACGTAGCAACCACCTTGCAGACGAACTCTATGTTATACACACATTGTTCCAAATAATATGGTTAAACATAAAATTTTGACCAGTTTGACCATTTGAACCGTTTTGGGGTCTATAGCATCCAATATCTACTCGATCAAGCAGAAACTTACGCAAAACATGTAAAATGGTGTTTAGCACATTTTATTGAAGCATATTGCTATCGAAAAATAGTGATCGGTTTAGAGATATTCGAGTTATATCAGAATTTTATCCGCCATTTTGTTTTTGCATGGTCGCCATGGATTAACGTTACTTGGTGAAATTGACAAACAAGTGGATTACAATTCCTTCGGTTGTCATCTATTAGAAAACTTTTGGCAAAGAAATTTCCCAAGAGACTGAGGGTGGGGGTTACAGCAGGCTCCAAGTCGAATATGTGTATGTTCTGTTCCTCTAGTGTATGGCCAGTGGATGTCTGCCCAATCTCTGCATGCAAATGGCAATTATTATGATCGGCAAGCAAATTATCAGTTTTATCAAGGAGTACACCCTGCCGTGAGTATTCGGTCAATATTTCTTAAGTTGATTTAGAAATTCGTTAATTGAAATTATATGATACATATTTCTATGGGTTTACTTAGCAATTAAATTTGAAAATTTTAATTTGGACACAGACGTGTGATGAGTCTTATAAAGGCGCGTGTCCTGGTCAAAGGGAATAAGGGTGCGAAACTTCAACTGACCCGTTGCCAACGCGACAGTCTGCTCTTCGATGCCGGGCCAAGACCTCTCTTCGACGAGTATCTAGAGATGAGTGAGTTTTGATTTGTTGCTTGGCCCTCTGCGGATCACCTGCTATATTGTATTTTTTATTTTTTGGCGTTGGAAAAAGGCTTGTGTCTCGGTTTCATGAAATGCCATAGTTTTTTACAACTGTGTGTAACTCTACATGCTTTCTTAGCTAAAAACGCTTTAAAATGTACTAGTGGTTGTGTTGCAATTGCCTGACCCTTGCCATTGGATAAGAGACCATTACTTGATGGAAGCGGTAGCACTCGTAGTGAAGATGAAACCGGAAAGTGTCGTCATCTACACTAACAGCTGAGCACTTCTTAGAAAGTTGAAGAACAATCTGCTTAGTGGAAACAAACATTGAATAAGGTAGTAGATAAAATGCTGTAGAAGAGTAACGCAACAATGGGTACCATATCACTCTTTAGTGAACAGAAATGATTGGGCAAACAAGGTAGCCAACAAAGCGATGAAGGTAGACCAAAAAGAAATGGAATTTTGGTTTAAGAGCGATTGAGCGAGATAGGCGAAGTATAACCGTAAGATAATTGACAGACTAGAACGAGTGATACAAGACCTACTGCGACGCTCCAGGACGTCCTCTCTCAACCAACGACAAAGATCATGGAATTCCTCAGGTGGGTGGGCAGAGACGAACCTCAACTCGACACTTCCCCGCCGGCGCAGCTTTAGGGCTGGCTGGTGTGGCGTGGAAGAAGAAGACCCGTATTAAAAGATGTGATGGAAATAATACAAAGATCCAAGTTACATTTGCCAAGCTAATAGCGGGATATTGCACTACGACGAGGTATAATCAGAAGAGAAGTGGCCTGATTAATGATGATACTTGCGAAGAGTGCGACGAAGAAGAGACGAAAGACAACTGGTGGGAATGCGGAACTTTGGACAGAGTGAGAAGTTGTATAACGACGGTCTCCTCCTGCTACTTCTCAGACCCGGACTTCATGTAAGCGGCAGCAATAACTGGCAGATGAATGTAGGGCAGTACTCTAGGAGTGCACTGCTCATCTGGGCCCTCGACCGCGCATGTATGGGTGGGACTACCCGCATGTCAGTAGTGCTGACGCAGTATCGTGTTGCGGTGACCTCATATCTGCGGGGGCTTCGGCTCTTTTGACGGGGTACCGCGTGAAACCGAAAACGAAATATCATCAATAATATTTTAAAAATACAGTTCTTGGCTACTCAAGGAGACAAAATTATGTATCCCTTGATAAGCAAATAGGCAATATTAAATTACGCTTGCAGGTTCTCCTTACCGGTCCTTTGCGCTGTTCTGGTAACAGTATGGCATTTATAATACCATGAAGTATTTTAAACATCAATAAGAGGTGGTCGTCACTTCCTGCAGAGTTTGGCCTTCATTTTTTACCACGTCTCGGTTTGCGTGATCCATATGGTAGGCCGCCGCTCGTGTCTCGACGCACAAGCAATCTCTGGGTCATCTCTGAGATGGCGCGAAGAGCCTACATGATCAGGTTAAACTGTCTGATCCCTGTGTAGTTGAACTGTTTAGGTTTAAATCAGGCTACCCTTCGAGAATCTGATGCATCTTAGCAACAACAACAATAACAACTATACGAAAACAAAAGTTCTACCTTTTAAATGAGTACGGTAGGTATTCAAGCATGTTATTATAAATTGAATAATTTTTATCAACATATCTTATGATTGCTTCTAGTCAGTGTCAGCTTTTCTATATTGTTCTGTATTCTTCTCTCTCACACACAGACACATACACATACCATATTACCCAATACACATCACTGTATCCACTAGAAGACTCCAATTTCTAATTTTTCATTGATACCCTTTTTACCAGTCTCTATTGTCTCCACACTTCGTAAATCCACTTTTAATGTTATTGTTTTCTGGATATTTTTATTTCAAAGAATCCATATCTCCGCGCGCTAGTAACAATTAGGAGTTCACTTTCTATATTTTCGCATCTTGTTTTTTTCAGTGATCCAATTCGGGTTTATGACCCTCTTTGTGGCCGCCTTCCCTCTGGCTCCCCTCTTCGCCCTCATCAACAACATCTTCGAAATTCGAGGCGATGCCAACAAGTTCATCACTGCCCTGCGGCGACCTGTCTCACAGAGGACTCAGGATATTGGTAATCAGTGCAACACATTAGACCATATTTGACGTCTTGTGGGTAGGATTAGCTGTGTAGATATAAAAGCAAAGCGGCATGTAACCTTTTTCACGGATATTGTCAACATGCTACAAGATGAAAATATATAATGAACATTAATAGCAATAAGTCACACGAATTTAAAAGTAAGGAAACATAAATAAATTTTTACGAAGTTTAAAGATAAACAATAGCACAAATAGGTTAGTCAACATTTAATCTGGACATGTTTCGCTTATACAATAAGGATCATCAGCAGGATATCTACAAATTGTTCTGGCACAATACAAAACGTGACAAGTTATTCAAAAGTGGAGGGGCAAAATACATACAGAATTGACAAAAAAATACTCTTTAAACGCATACAAGACACAGAGATTATAAGACATGCTCAAACGTTTACAAAAAATTAACTCAAGGAAAAACTTTTAAAAAATATGAGGCACCACTTTTTGCCAACGCCGTGTTCATGTTTGGTTTCACCTCCTTAATCGGAATAGCTTCCTTTATGGAGAGTTCAGTCAGTCCAGCACGCTGTTCCAGTACTCGAAAAGCTATTTTTTGTGGACGTTTGTACACGACGTTAACGAATAGTGGTGCCTCATATTTTCTAAGTTTTTCCTTGAGTTATTTTTTGTGGACGTTTGAGCATGTCTTATATGTGTTTAAATCATCTTTTTTGTCAATTCTGTATGTACTTTGTCCAACCACTTTTAAATACCTTGTCACGTTTTGTGTTGTTCCTGAACAATTTGTAAATATCCTGCTGATGATGCTTATTGTATAAGCGAAACATATCCAGATTAAATGTTGACAAACCTATTTGTGCTCTTGTTTTTCTTTAGACTTCGTAAATTTTATTTTTCCTCGTTATTTCAATATAAATGACTTTCTTATTCAATAATTATATTATGACTCTTATGTTTTCAATGAAACCTGTTAGTAATAAGATGAGTTGCTTAACTGATTTACCAACAAATTGGTTGATTAGAAGTTTTGATTGAGCTTCATAATCTTCGCTGATGAAGAACGGAGTGCTTCTTAGAATTTTTGTTTGTTTCTGAGAGTGTCAAAATATCTATATTGAATTAATTATTTTTCATTTATTATGTAAATTAATTGACAACTTAAAGTGACAATCATTTAAATAGAATATTTATATTATTATTATTATTATTATAGCAGTATACAATGAGGACTTTCGAAATCATTTTTTTAAAATGGCATGTTTAACAAGGTGTCCACCAACAGACCGATTTCTAGATTTTAGCCCTTGGTTAGCACTGAGGTACGGATTCGAATCCTACCCAGTACTGTCGAGAGGCAATAACCCCTAAACTGGTAGGCTAGTGTATATCTTGTCGATATGCCATTACTGACAATATTTTTTTTATTTTCATCGGCGTAAGCAAGTACCACTAAAACTTTTTGACAACAGAGAAAGTGCTACTTCCTCCAATGCTTTTCTCTTTCATGTATTTTACTATATTTATTTTACCTTAATAGAATAGCATCTTTATTTTGGTTCGTTTTCTATAAATGTGAAGATTAATCAATGATGTTAGAAAACAGTTGTTTTTGTTTGAATATGGTGATATGAATAATTACTTATATTTTTTAATTTTGCCAAATTGTCTCAACTTTTAAATACATGTATCTTTAATAGTGCAAAATATTAAGATAGTTTTTATTTTAGGGCTTCTAATCTCAACATAAAGAGATGATGTTTATTTTCAGGAATATGGTTTGAAATTCTGTCTGCTATTGCGCGAATTGCTGTTCTGTCCAACGTGAGTGTTCTGCGTTTGTTTTTAACAACACTGCAGATTTGTGAGGTTTCGTATGAGCGAATATACAGTATATTGAATTTCCATCGAAGTGTACAGTATCTGCATTACGCTTAGTCTCAGTTTTTTGTAAATTAGTGGAAACTACCGAGTGACGACTGCTTACTAAGTAGTTACTCAAAGAACATTAAAGCAGTATTAAAAGAACTGCTCTGACGGGATTGATACATTACATCTCGGTGTTTCTCCTGTCCAATACCTCCATGTTTATTTGCATATAGTCAAGGTTTCAATCGACAGGGCTTTGGTTGTACTTGTATTTCGTCCCTACCATCAACCGCTGCAGGCTTGCATCATCGCTTTCACTACGGATTTTGTGCCCCGCATGGTCTACAAACACGCCATCAGTCCAAACTCTTCCTTCGAGGGATATGTGAATTTTTCCCTCGCCTACATGAACACCAGTTTGGTGTCGATGTATAATACAAAAGCTATTTTTAACAGCACCGAATATTGCAGGTAATAAGTTCTTTGTGCGCATACATATAAATATAACAAAAAATATTTAACCTTATTTTTTAAATAAATTCCCCAGATACAAGCAGCACCGATATCCGCCTTGGGACGTAAACGCCTATGACTACACGTCAGTGTATTGGAGAATTTTGGCTTTCAAGTTTATCTTTGTCTTTGTTTTTGAGGTGAGCATATGAGGACATGTTTGCTTAAGTACATATGAAATACAGTAGTATGAACCTGGAGCTTTTATCTCTCGAATTATCCTTATATGCAGTCGCTGACGCTTCCGAAAATTTAAAGTCACGAAATCCTACACCATTTCCCACCACGTCGTTGTCCATTTATTTCCTTTCACCTACTGTATATTCTAACTCTTCCTTCCCCTCCTCTCCTATTCTCCCGGAGTTATCCTGCGCACAGCTTTTTATTTTTTCTGCTTTACCCTCCATTCCCTCTCAATTATCCTCCGTCCATGTTCAGTGGGTGCCCGGATGCTCTGATATTCTGGGTAGTGCGGTCTCACTGATGTAGTCACGTCTTCAATGAGTCTTTTCTCTCCCGATTACATTTTCCTGTCATCTATTCGCCTTCATGTACATATTATCCACCTTGTCACACATTCGCTTTTAAGAAGAATACACTCCCGCTTCAGTTCCGTCTGTCCCTTTCTCTCTCTCTCTCTCTTAGAATTGAGGCTTACATTCTTTATACTATCCAGTACAGTTAGTTAGCCGACTTTCAAGCATAAATGGTGGAATGCGATAACCAACCTAACTTCGAGGACGACCTCATCCTAAAACATTTCAGGAGTTCCTCCAACGGTATGCGAAATAAATACTGAGGAGCTTCTCCGATAAGGAGCTCCTAGGGTGCGAGCGCTCTCGTCTACGCCTCTCCGCATCTACTTAATCTGTCTGATGTTACTGGGTTTGGACTGAGCATATTATGCTGTAGGTCACCCTACTTTCGATCCCATGGCATGTCTCAATCTTTCTCTGTCTTCTGATATTTTCTGCTTGCGTTGTGCATAGATCCAAAGACCTCAACAATCTCCTTCTCCCATCTGATCATTGGTCGGCCTCTTCCTCTATTTTTCGGCATGCTTGTCTCCATGACTCTTTTCTCGAGGCCATCGTGGCGTTTGATGTTCCCAAAGTAGGTAAGTTTCTGCTCTTTGATATACCGTAGCAGCCAGTTCTCTTCTACATTCATCTCAAAAGCAAAGTTTTTTCTCGTCTGCCTTTCCTGAAGTCCGACCGAAGTTTTGCATCTACTTTCGTATCTACTGGGTATATGCTTTCATGTGCAGTTTCAATACAGTATTTAAATTGAACTAAAATGGCCTTTGTCTGCTTGATTAGGCATGAACTATCAGCTCATATTCAATCTATAAATACATACCTAATTTCACGGTTCACTGAAATAAAGATACATTTCCAGTGAAGAAAGGTTTAAAAGATTTACAAAAACTGCTCGAGATGACGATTTTCTCCATATGAGTGACTAGGTGCAGCTCAAAGACTTCTATATTTTTAATATATAAAAGTCTGTGGTGCACCTCCACTCATCCATGCTCCCCGTGCGTGGTCACTGCTGCCTGCAGGTAATTGGTGGACACTTTCCCCAGGTTTCTAATCTGAGTAGTTGAACAAAACGAATAAGTGTACAGAATAAGGCAAGCGTTATTTTTTATCAAACCTCTATAGTTGCTCACCCAATTGTCAAGTGCGTTCTCAACTGTAATGATGTGTACCTATCTACAGAACGCCGTGTTCACACTGACCTCAATGATCGGCTGGCTGATCCCGGATCTGCCCGAAAAGTTGCGAGCGACAATTCGAAGGGAGGCTAATCTCACCAATAAAATCATTCTCAAAGCGGAACTCATCAAACAACAGAAGGAAGCCAATATCAATATGGCTGCCAAACGTTTCCTCACAACCACCTCACCGGAGGTATGTTTCCTCACTGGTACCGTATGTCCTGTCTTTGACATTTCCCATTTTCTTTTTCTTCTTTCTTCATTGATTTTTATTAGATAACTCAACTACATAGAACGGAAGTAGAAGCTGTGGTAGTGGCGGTGGGATTACCCAGCCCCCCTCTATATGAGAGTGGCCACACTGGCATCCGAGTAACGCTGACCTGGAGATGGGAGGTATTGGCAGGAGAAGCGCCATTTTGAAATGAGAAATTTAGCTATGACAGAGCATGGGAGGAGACGATAGAAAATGGTACAAATGAAACAAATGAATAGACCAACAGCATGAAATGCTACGATAAATAAACTAAGGCACGGATTTGCCAAAACTGAACGAAACACTCGCAAGAAATCAACATAAGCGTTTGACCCAGGTTAATAGTAAAGTCGGATAGATACGAAGAGAGACGAAAGTGGCAACTTGAATGCTGAGATGAAGAAGTGCATGTGCCGTGGTGAAATGGGGTCCAAAGAGAGCGTGAAGGAGGGTGAGTAACTCACCAGAGACGTTGGAGGCGTGAGAAGAGATTGAGTCAACAGTCGCACTTTTTGTGCTCGGCTTTTTATTTCGACCAAATCGTTTCCGTCCATTCTTCCAATAAATAGAATACAATTGTTTTTTCTTCACCAGGCTGCACTATATATATATAATCACAGCAATTATTTAAATTATCTCTGTTGATTTGTCGATTTCCATTTACTTTTTGCATTATTGTTTTATCGTCTTCCTCTCTGTTCAGTTTTCTCGATTCTCTTTTACATCAAATATTCTCAAATCCACTCTGTATACTGCACACCAGACAGTAATTCTATAAGTTTTCCTTCTCTAAGTTGTCATCCTGTTATAGGGTCTATTCCAGAGAAACGAACATTATAAACAAGGTGATGGTTTACTAATTTAGTAAATATATGCTGGCAACACAATTTGTGAGCAGCCTGCTCTTTGAAGATGTTCTGAGTTTCTCCACTCCACCACATAGAATTACACAGAGAATCAAAAGTGATTTTCTGTGATTATCGTATACTATGTCACGTACAGTCAACCCTCTGTTATGAGATAGGAATCTATTTGGAGATCACTGTTTTGACTGTACTTTGACAAACCGTTTATGTGTCGCATATAGAGCTAAATGCCAAAACATCGCTTCGTTTCTTCGCCGTGTAGGAACCCTACTTCATTTCATCCCTATATTGTGTGTTTGTGTTCTTTAGTTATATTTATATCTCTGTGATCTCCATGCAAATTGTATCATATTCTACAATGTTTTCCCCGATTTTTTTTTCTTTTTACTATACACATCATAATTTTTTTGCCTTCGCACTACTGCAGAAGAAAATCGGTCAACCCACTCCCAAGGTATAGTCCTCGTCCAAAGCCTGGAGTTGGGTCTAATCATGCTCATACTCATGCTCATATGTAGTTTGGTGATCTTGTGTTTCTTTTTATAATTTAACTGTTTTTGTTATGCTCTGTGCTCCTGATTCTAACACGTGTCGTCTAATCACGCAGTGACGGTTATGTTGCGCTTAGTCTGTGGTTATTGATTATTTTATAGTTGGAAAAACTGCATTTCAAAGCGTCATGTTTAATGTGTCCTGTATTTATGTGTACTCTTTTGGTAAATAATGCTTCTGTGTGACATAGAATTATGATCACAGGTCAAGTTTTAAAACACAAGTTCAAATTTTCCCAAGTCTTTATTTCGGCAATTACTAGAGATCCTTTCAGAAAAGCCGCAAACAGGACATAAGACTTTTTTGCTGGAGGAAACAAATTATTTTTCTATTTTAAATTTTTTATTTGAAAGATCAAATATCAACAGCTATTCTACACACGCGGATCATAGACATTTTTCTTTAGTATTTTATTATTCAGTTTTGGCTATGTTTACAGTATAAATAACTTGTTGTTTGGTATTGTTTATGTTATATATTATATATTAGGTATTACCGTTTTAGTAATATATTCTATACTTGTCTAACACAACTCACTTGCGATTTAGCAACGAATTTACTACTGCGTACACCAGAATTCTCCGGATCTTGCTCAATTATGTTTTTATTTTTTTAATACAGTTTAAATACAGAATGAGAATATTATAGTGCGATCATTTTCTTTTGATTAAATAAATGCTTTAAGCCTTATTGCTATCCATAAAAATGTACTAATTGAACCTGCTCAGGTAACATATGAAAGATTAAAATAGGTTAAGAATTAGATGTGGTCACTGAAATATCACGCTTAAGAGCAGACGAGTTTTTCCTTTGATGTTTGTTCCTCCTGGTTTCATTAGTTGATATACAATATTTGGGTTTCTGCGTCCTGGCATGCAAATGTTGTGAGCATGGAGCATGTGTGCACAGATAGGGAAATGACAGACAGTGCGCTTCGATTATGTGAAATGCATAAATACATGTCAAATACTGATAGTAATTTATAATATCGATCTAACAGGTTACTATAGTTGACTGCGTTCTTTGCTTGGTGTCAAATGTAAATTGTGTTCTGCCACTCACTCCGAGCCCGAAGGGCATGGAAGCGATGCCTGAACCAAATGAAAGAATAGATAATTTCTTTGTCTGTCGTATCCTACTGGTACTATTTAAATCATTTGCTAATGCAAAGCAGGCGCAACGCTACGTGGCAAATGACAACGCTATGTAGTCAATGGCATCCACAACTATAGAATTGGAATTTTCGTGTTCCGTAAGTTAGAAAAGCTGATACGATCTGTGTCGGTTTCGGTTTAATGCTCTTGTTAATGGCAGAGCTCAACGAATGAAATTAGAAAGTCGTTCTTTGAGAGGATGAAGTCTGCGAGGAGGTATAATGATAAAATCGACTCATATAAGTAATGGGTAAAGGAAAAGAGCAAGAGCGAAATGCCCAGACTCTTGGAAAGATTTACGCTGCATCTACCCATTATGGTCGACATTCTCAATTATCAACAAATACTTGAATTAGTTACTTATTATAATCTATATGGGAATTTAAAATTAATGGAAAAATGTAGGGTAAACTAATACCGAAGTAAGGAGGCAGGCAAAGCTGATTATTTGGCAGAGTTTGATTTTCTTGCTCACTTCAACACAGCCACTCATTACAGTATCATTCGTCCGTCCATCGACCTCTCTTTAGCGCGATCAGGGAAGTGCCTTGATCTGCTAAAATGATTGCCGCCGTTCGTCGAAAGCAATGACCAGTGAACTGGTTCGGTTCGTCCAAGTCATTACACCATGCAATCGTGCTAAGAATTTTCGAAAGGTAAATTTTACCGTAATGTTTCATCGTGGATTTACCATTCTGGTGGTCTGTAGGCGCCACAAGAAGCCTTCTTCTCTTTTGGTGAAAGCACACATAATCAGCAATGCTGTCTCGTAAAAATTAAATTATTTTTTTATCTCTGTCATTACCAACTGAATAAAATGCGACACTGACAAGCGCGTCGTATTAGTCTCGTTAACTTGTAACTAAATATTTAGGAATTTAAATTTAAACTGCGGCTTCATTGGCAACATAGCTTTGCCATGTAGAAATAGAAATGCGTATGTTTTGCACTTCTAGATGAATTCAGTTATGTATAGTATAATAGTACCAGCATAAGGAACATGTATTTTCAACTATTTAGTTAATGGTAATTACGCTTTATTTATTACCTATGGACTTATAATTATCATGTTGATAATTGGGGTCATCTCGATCAGTGTGATCTACCTCTGACTGAGGGGAAATATACAGTATGTACCTTTTATTTCACTATATATTATTATTGTTCTGAAATATAATCTGTACCTATCTTTCCTAAATAAATTATTATTAAGATCTGCGTTCGCTAAGACAGAAAGCAATTATGTGCTACCTTGGGACGAATTTCTATTCTCTACCTTGTGCAGTTCGGGCTCGGTTCCGCCTCTGCATAAATAGCTATTTATAGTCGCAGATTCCCTGGATAGCTGTCATCGCAATATGATGACGTAATTGGTCCAACTTTCATTTATTAATCTTGCATTTGTTTTGTTGACAGGCTTCTGATAATGACTCAACCAATCAGGTTTTAGTACGACTGGCGCGCAATCCAAACAACGATCCTGCGGAAAACGTCTGATCGACCAATGCGTAGTTCTATTGATCCCTATATTATCATCTACTAATAGAGTTGATATAACTTCAATTAGTTAAACTTTTACTTTATTTATTAGTTATTACTTAAGCCCCATGTTGTGTCACTGGGTGTTAAAATTATATCATTAAACGCGTATCAGACGCTGATTACATATACGTTTTATCGGGAATTTGCTGCTTGCATGCTGCCCTTGTTTTTCATCCCTGTTTGCCTTGGCGTTTTATGCTTAACTCTGTTATTCATTTGCCATCAATCAATATTTTAACTTTTACAAATAATTATATTTCAAGGATATATTCTGCAAATTTGCTTTGCTAAATGACTGATGTCGACTAATATCTAATCATCTTGATATCTCTTTAATGTTATTTTACTGCGAACTAAAGACGTGCGGTGTGTGTGTTTCAGGGGATTATTATAGGCCAGTCCTGTATTCTTGTTTGGCATACGCTTTTCAGATATGTGTTGTGTTTACATTGTCTCTGTACGTTGATAGTGATGCGAACATACCGTACTTAACAACTATGGAATTACAATCTCATTTCCTTTTTAAAATATTTATGTTTTTATGCCTTATTTGATCTTTTGTATTTCCCTATGAATATATTGATTTCCAAATTTTAAGTTATTCTTATAGTGAATCTCCAAATACTATAAAGGTTATACATATATATTTCATTTGTGCTGTATTTGTGTGTTATGAAGTTTACTTCAGACTACTATAAGTTTGCCTTTCGAGTCAGTTGTTTAAATTCTTGCATGAAAACAACCTATGTATTTTCAGAGTTTCTCCTGTTATTGAACAGCAAAGTTGGAAAGTGTTTATTATATAGTGATTTGTGTTGTTTTTCAAATGACTGAAGTTTGCTTCTGTTCTCTTTAATTAGTTTATCTATTCCAGCATATTGTAACTCTGTGATATCGGAAGTGTGTATATGTATACATGAACTGCTTAAATGTCACTTGTCGGACCAGCGGTATATATGTACTTGTGTGTTATGTATCCTCGCATCCGGCTTTTCCATTTAGTTCCAGTCTGTCTATTGTATCGCATTTTTCGGACAATTATTATTTTATATTTAAATAAATATATATATATATAGCCTTTCTGTGTTTTTCTTGTTCTTTCGTTTAAAACGCATTACACCAAATGATACTATATTAAATACAGAAACACACCCCAGTCGTTTCAATAACTTTTAGAAACAATGAATTTAAAAGTGAAAACTGAACAAACGATTGCCAAAATGTATGTTTTTCTTATGACGCTTTTCACACTATATATAGAATGTGTATATACTGAATTTACGTGGACGGTTGATTTTCAATATGGTCATGTTGTCTAGACATAAAAAAATGATAAAACTTATAATAGGGCAAATGTTCGAAATGAAATTTACTGCTTATATGGACAGAGTTTGATTTTTCATATAGAAGAAAAATTACTGAAGCAGTTAGTGACCGTCAAAACATGTTTATCAAATCACCAAAGAAAAAGCAACCGATTAAAGGTGTGCCTGGATTTCTTCTGAGAAAGAACAACAAGAATTAGTATATAGATTTAACTAAGAGATGAAAACGCAATGATTTTATAGAACCATCAACATTATCAGCCATGCCTTAAAATGTCATTTAAAGAGGAATTACTTTAAAAAGTGCAAAAAGTCGACTGAAAATCGAACTGAATTTATGAGAGTAAGGTTCATCTTAGATTAGATTACTAACTGTATAGAATCATCGGTGAAAACATATGCAAACATGGAGGTGTAGTCTCATAATTTGTGAATTTCAGGGAGGTGTTTGACACGTTTCTATTGTAGGCTGTATAAAACTTTAATCAAAATAGTATCAATAAAGAACGTGTGCATTTAGTTATCAGTTACACAGAGATAGTTGGCGTTCGACAAGGATGCCTCGTGTTAGAAGTGCTTCAATGTGGAAAGAATGAAGTTCTGAAGCTCGTGATAGAGTTGATGGAGGGGTTAAATTTGAAGGAGAGAAGAATAACTTTCAGTTTGCAGATATTTATCGACTTTTATTCAAATGAGAAAGAACTGCACTACTCACTACTGCTGGGGTCCTCCTCTAGTCAGTTGGCGCTATTGACGCTGCTTTCACCTAGATGCATTTATGCACCTTTCCATGTCATATACCAGATATGCTGCACTTGCCATGAAGCTCCGTGTCCTTACCAATAAATTTTCGGGTCGGGTGCCATTTACTTGGCCTAGTATTATTCCTTCCTCAAGATGGGTCAATTTCCTCCGAGCCATTGTTTTTTTCATCAGCGGTCCGGCCCCAGTTTTGCTCAACACCCAGTCATTGGTATTCCTTTCTAATATCCTCGACACCCTGATAAGATTTCGATAGAACCACAGTTCAAAGGTATCTATGCGTTTCTGGTATACGCAGCAGTCATCGCCCATGATTCACAACCATATGAGGCTATAGAAAAAGCAGTGGCTCAAATATGTGCCATGATTTCCATTACCCCCTCATACCATTGAACAAATACACTCCTGCATAATTCTTTGGGTCAATCTATACTTCTATACAATCGTCCTACATAACCTGATCAGAATCTGAACAACTTCGTCTCCTGCAGCTTTCCACAATTCAATAGGCATGCCATCTATGCATGGTGACTTGCCATTTTAGATGCATTTGAGTGCCCCATTCTAGCGATGACTTTAGTGGTGCGGTTCTTGTTTATAAAGTCTGCTATGTCTGTCTGTCTCAATCCCGGTCGGGTGGGCGCGTCAGCACGCCGATCTCCCTCAGAAATGGGAGGGCGCGGGATCCATCCGACAGGATCTCCAGGGTCGGTCCGTCCCCCAGGAAACGGTTGCGGGCTGTGGA
>JAUYWV010017787.1:0-25932 GCA_032274565.1 Nematoplana nigrocapitula
GGGCACAATAATAAAGAGTTCTAATCAGTTCAACTTTGTAACGCATAGGAATGAAACTGGTAAAATGAGTATAAAGACCAGTCCAAGTAGGTTTATGGTAAACTACAGTACTAGTGAGACCAACTGATGTATGTATGACAAGAACATCGATAAAGGGGAGACTATTATCTTTTTCCATCTCAAACTTGAAAGAAAGATTATGATGTGATTTATTGAAAGAGTTAAGGAGACATCTTAGGTTATCAAGATGAGAAGAAACAACAAAGGAATCATCAACATAACAGCAATAAGTGGTACAGTGATCATTAATATCTGTAGACATTTTATGCTCAATGCAACCCATAAAGATATTTGCAAGACGTGGGCAGAGAGAACTGACTGCCCATGCCCACTCCCTCAATCTGATGATAGAACTTGAATTGAAGTTGAATATTCTGACGACACAAACGTATCACACAAACATACCCTAATAAAATCTCGCGGAATCGGTGGAGTTTCATGAATGCAATCAACTGACTCAAGAATAATATCAATGGTCTCAAGCAAAGGCACGTTATTTTTTATTATTTATAAAAATTAGCTTATGTCTAACCAAATAGTTTTAATTATTTTTTTAAATAAATTATAACGTTGGTAATATTTACTTATTTAATAAACAAAAAATAGTATATTTTTATCCATCTAAAATATTATTAGAAGTCTTTTAATTTTTGCTTTTCTATATTATATATACAGTTATTTAAAACTTTTTTTTCCATTTTTAACCAATTGCACTAATAGCATTAATTAATCTATAATCCAAGTCATTAATTAATTATTTTATTTGATGAAATGTTTTTGTTAATGCATTACATTTTGGGATAGAAATAAAGATAAATATGTTAATACATTAGTAGTAGCTTTTGTCATTTCTGTTATTTTTCTGAAGGTTTATTCATAAACGAGTAGGCTACATGGATAATACACTTGATCATTCGATCAGTTTTAAATAACATAATATCACTTTTCTTTACAGCTGTGACTATTTATGAAGTGTAGTAAACAAAACACGGAGAGTTATATAAATTATTGGATATCACATTTCTTTAACAGCTCTCTTATTTTCAGGTGCTTCCTGGAATCATATTTAGAACTGCAGGGAACTTGTAAATATGATTCTAAAACTAATTGACAGCTAATATATGTCTGATATCCATCCAATTTTCAGATACTCTCTATATAAACATTGATTCTAATTTTCAGCAACTGTTATCCATATCAAGTTACTTTATTTTCTAGATATCCTCTTCATTGTGCCAATCAATGGCTAAATTAGCAGTTTTCAAAACATCTAATAACAATATTTATCATGAAAAATTTGAAATATGATATATTCTTATTTAGTGATATCTTCATATGAAATTTTATAGATTTTATTTCATTTTTCTACTTTATAGTTAAAATACTTTCAATATTTGCACAAAATACCTTTTCTGACCTTATCATTATCTATTACTTTATTTTTTATATAATAAACATTGCATATATTTTCTTGTTGTAATAAAATTCTTAGTTATATATTGCATAATTTTAGCAAATTGTTAATATTTACTTTATTACATAATAAAAATTAAGTTTTTATTTTTCAAATAAACAAATTATGCCATAATGAAACAAATTTTATCACTTTGTAAGATTTAATATAAAATTTACTTTGCCTAAATATTTGTTGACTTGCTTGAATTCAGAATTTATACTGGACTATAATATGTATGTACATGTATTTGATTATTGGATTACAGAAGATATAATGAAGCATTTTTGATATTGATCATCCAACCTTAAAGTCAGAATGAACTGTTGGATTATAGAAGACTAGATCTTATTTTATTAACATTGTATGTCTGGCAATTTTTTACGATGCAAAAACAAATAGTGCTCGTAACTCCAAATGCAGGGTCATTATTGTGTGTTATATTCCTCTTTTCTGTGTTCATAAAATGAGTGGTGCTAGGAATAATGGCTACTACCACCAGATTAGTTTAGTGCTCACTTAACTCTAATACATGCTTCACTCAAGGGACAATGTGGCTCATTTGGCAGAGCACTTGGCTGTCATATTGGAAGTAGTAGGTTCGAGTCCTTGCTCTACCTGGATTAATTTTCCCTTGTCCCTGGCTGACATGTTTGTCAGTCTAGTTTTTGGTCTGATACTGGATCTTCCAGGTGGCGCTCTGGACCATGAGGCGAAAGATCAACCTAGTCATAATACTAGAAAACATTTATATTCCGCTAGTCTACATTCATTCTACTAATAAGTAGTATAATCTCTCGGGCACCTATAATAATGTGTGGGTCGTAAAATAATATTCACTTATTGATGAATGAATTGAGCATTGTGGAATGATTGGCAGATTTGCCGACTTATGCCATTCCACTATTCCGCTTGTGTATAGTTGGCGTATAACTAACTACAAGTGTCATATGAGTAATTGTGTCCATATTGAATCTCTTACAACATCTGATAATTACAGGATATTTTTTTGAAAAGCTCTTTGTGTATCTCATTTTCAGATTTTGATTGAAAAAAATGGCTTCTGTGAAAGACAGCGCCGGTGAGCATTCGGACAAAGATCCGGTGGAAACATTTTCTATGACACCATTGTATCGCCAGGCTGTCAGTTTCTTTGAGAAATTTGACCGCTACGAACTGCAAGAACTGCTCTGCTGGGCTTCCACCTCGTGGCTGCTCTCCATAGAGGACTACAAAATCCCCACAGAACCGCCGTTTGGCCTGATTAGTCAGATACCCTCGCCCAGTCAAACGCAACTGATTCTCCTAATCCCCGGCGAAGCAGGAGTGGAAAGTCTCGACTACAAGGAGCTGCATACCGTTCTTCGTGAACTGACGATTGGCATCTATGCGTGCAATCAACTGCCTAGTAAGACTTTGGAGATGTAGCGTTCATAACTAATACGAAGAACAAGATGAGAACCAGACTAAATGTGAACATGTATTAGGCATTTCAACCGGTTTCGGTCATTCAACAGCCTCAAACATTTAAACCAACTGACATAGTAACAGGAACAGCATAATTGACTATTTAAAACAATAGAATAGATTACTTAAAGATACTTAGAAAGAAAGAGGACTATTATGTGATGAAGAGTAACGTTCTAGATGCATACTCGCATCTCTATTAAAGGGGTTGTCTGAATGTCTGTCTGTATGTCCGTCAGGCTTCCGTTCGAAGTTGATTTTAGTTTGACAGTAGCTGTGCTATCGCGTGTGTGGCGCAGTGGTTGACACTGTGAACAGGGACAGAAGAGGAAGACCTTCCTACTTACTATTCAATTATTAAATCATTTGAACAATGTTAGCATCAAACGTGTAAGTTACTATCAATAAATGAAAGTCAGACTACTTTTTGGATCGATATTTGCATATTGTAGTTCATGCGATGAAAGTACATTGTACAGTGTATCTGTTACGTCTTCATTGATTTAATTTAGACTATGCTGTTTGTTTCCTGTGCATGTGTTTTCCCCTCACATTATTCCAGGCATCGCCCTGGAAGCCAATTTCGACCAGAGCACGGCTTGCCAACTGCCACCGGCCTACATAGACACCAGAGTTGGCCAATTGCTCGTCCACGTGGACTATGTGATGAAAGCTTTGTGGCACGGGACCTATTTCCCCAAAGAGAAACGAATCAAATTTGCGGAACGGTGGAGAGCTACCCTGGACGTGAATCAGCACGGCAAGTCGGAGACGAAGAAACCACTGTTGCCGGAGTTTCTCAGTGCCGGTAAGATTCTCGAGTCAGCCTCTACAAAATAAAATAATAGTTCTATTCAATTTATGGATACTTTATGGATGAGTACACAGTTGCGACTCGCCAATTGGTAGGCGAGAAATATAGATAAGCAAAGGATACCAAAGAGCTGGCAGCCTGTTCTCAAGAGTAGGTACTGCCGAACCCACGATGTGCTGCACATGTTCAATAAATTGTTGAAATGTTTTGGATATGAGGATAACATCACGAAATACCGGAAGAGGAGATGGGCTGCGGAACTTTGCTTTTAGTTTGTCATCAACTCCAGGTGTGAAAAATGCTGAAACTGACCAGTAGTCAACTGGGTTTTCCACAAGGGTATATTAAGCTTAACTTCAAATGCTGTAGTGTGATCTGTGAAATATAACCCACAATTATGGTTCATTGAGAAGTCAAAGTTTCAAGGTTTCTCTAATTTGTGCTTTGATAAATTAGGTCAGATGTGTCAAAGTTGATGGGATGTGCCCAGAACCAGAGGAGTGATTAAAAAGCGTATTGCAAGTTTACAGACTTGACATTCATTCTTATGTTACCTAATTCGATGATCCAAAGACCTACCAGAATTTGTTTTGTTGGCTTATATTTCATGGCTCGGATGACAGTGTCCATGCTGAACAGGTTGGTGGGCCAGATGATAGACCTTCGCGAGCCCATCTTGGTCTACAGCACATAATTCAGTTTAAGTCATTGATCGAAGAGCTCTTCGTAAAGCCACATTCAGCGAAATATGGATTTATGCTGCATGGTTGAACATCTAGATATACTTTCGTGACTAACCTGATTTGAAAGTGACTATTGAAGTACTGTAGATTTTATTCTACCCATCAGTAGTGTTAACAATGCGATATCCCTTTTACCAACATCATTGTGTCTTTCTTATGAAAATGTCAATATTGCTATGCATTCTGGTTGCTGATCAAAATTGACAAGTGTCAATCATCTGGGTTGGCTTTTGCATAATTCATTTGAATATTTGTGTATTGCTCGTCGGAGAGAGCTCCTCCTCACACGCGCATAGGTCTCGTGTTTGCTGTGCAGTTATAAATAATTGTTTAGCAAACGAGAAACTGTGAAAGAAAGAACGAGAAGAGGCTGGATAGATGACTTGGATGAAAGGAGTGGAGATTGTATGAATGAATTAGTAAGATGTGAAGCCAGGGATAGTTGGCAGAAGAAGACCTTTCTAATGTACCGTTTGAATTAAAGCAGTATTATTAAATGTGAAAAGAAAACTGACAAATTCATTAGTGGTTAGTCGGGCGCGACAAGGAAAATTTTATTCATAAAATGTCAAAAATACACATACGGACTCTTCACCACCACCAACAGCACTTTCTCTTTCTATACTCGACTGTCGACGTTGCACTAACATTTTATGCCACGCTACATTTGTTTTCTGAGGTTATAATCGATTTTTCTATTTAACTTAACAACCACCGCACCGTAAAAAGACCTGTTTTGTTTGGACGAAATTTACAAATAATAATAATTATTGGTGTTGTTTTGGAGAATTCCACACAAATCATTCATTATTTATTTGACAACATTTTCTTTTATCCTTTCTTAGACATGTTATAAAAATTAAAATAGAAACATTGATTTCCTCCCTATTGAGCCCTTTCTCTCCATATCTGGTATGATTCAAGGTATGATGGATATTTCACGGGATGAAAGCTATGCTGGAATTTACGATTCCATGCCAGTCGAGCCTGCTGATGACGCGCAACTGGTGGAAGAGAAGCGATTTTTCATGTCCAAGGTGGACACTCTGTCCCTCCAAATGCTTTTCTTTTCACGATCGATGATGAAATATAACAACTGCTTCATCGGAGAGTGCGATTGGTTGGTAAGAAGCTCGACTGTGTTCGTATTCCGTCCAATAGGAGTCTGAGATTCATTTCACGTTGGAAATTTAAGATGTTATTTGTTTTTTTTGCAAAGACTACGGATGAAGCCCGATATCTCTTAAAATGCTAAATATACTGGATAAATGATAACTGTACGCAGTCGAAAACCTCCAGATACTAGTAATTTATTTTAAATTGTAAATTACGTATTTCCTGAAATACCTTTTACATTTTGATGGAACTACCAAAAGACTGTTTTCAACACTATTTGAGTAATTATTGAGCAATATATTTTTATTCGTTGTCCTAATTTTCGCAGAAAAGTCTATCTGATCAGAGGATTTTTTAGTCTGTAATGAATATGTATATAATAAATTACCAAATATGAATTGATATTCAATTTAGATCAGTTCAATAGTGAAGTTGGCAGAAGATCAGTTGGATCTTCTCGGCTACGAACGACTCAACAGTCGGCTCCAGCTCCAGAAAGATGTCGTCCAGTCTCACATGCTTGATAAACCCGAGGTGAAACGGAAATTGGCCCTGCTGAAAATCGTCACCCTTCTCACCCCCTTTCTGGTAGGGCTGCGAAAGAGAATGCGTATCCCGGACATTGGCAAGCTTTTATCTCCCATGATCGGTAAGTTGTTATCAGATTGGAATGAAGTGTCGACGACTAATATATGGTTGTATGGGTAAACCGAATCATCTATTGTATATACGGTATACAAAGTAGAGTTGTCTGCGATATTTCAAAAGCATTCTATGGTTTCATTTTACTACTAATATATTTGAAAGTAGTATACCTCGGAATTTATAAGTAAAAATGGTTAGATTTCAAGAGGTCACTTCTACTGTGGTTTATTTATGACTAAGCAGGTATTAAGCCCATTAGCCCCCCTTGGACACCTTCGCTAGTTAATTATGTAAAATGCAGTTTTCAAACGGATAGGACCAATCAATTATGTAAAGATAACTATCAATTTTAAGAATTATAGTGGTTATTTGAACATCCACGTTTATGTGTAGTCATAGTAACCCGGTGTTTACAAAAATTACAACAGCGTCTTCTATTGTCTCTGGCGTTTAATGGAACGTTTTTAAACGCGTTTGGTCAGCTGTTCCCGGTTCTATTAATGGTTCTCAAACTAAGTTCGTTTGTTTTAACTGCGCCGCCCGATGTATCCTGGCGTTGTGTACGCCTTAGCTCTATACTCCATACATATTTCTTGCTCTCGCCTCCAATTCACTGCGGTTCCATGCCACTTTTGTAATGTACAGAAATGACGGGAAGAATATCACATTTAAGCTGACGAAACATTGCCTGACAAAATCGCTGTATGAACGAAATAATTACGATACACTTTGTAACTTTTTAACATGCGAAGTTACTACAAATTTTAAAGAAAATAAATATAACTACACAAAAGTGAATAAGATACTGTGGAAAAAGAAAACAGAATCCATTTCTTTACACTTATTTAGAATTCATTCCTCAATCTGATGGTAACCAAGATTGCATCTATCCGCAGTCAGAAGTTAGGAATATTGTTAACTGCACTGACTAAATTGTTTTAATTTGTTATTATTAGTGAAATATTTATATAATGTATTTCTTTTGCTAACTATGTAAAATTTTTAAAAAATAAATATGGCAGTAAATTCTACTGTGTAATATCGTTATTTTCGGGCATGACAGATTCTCCTGATCCACTTGTCCACCCAGAAAGACTAACATTCTAAATGATTCGATATATTATTAAATTTGAGGAACAAACTATTTTGTAAATAATTGTAATGAAAATGACCTTCCTTCTAAATTAATTAGTGGGGAGTAGTTTGCATCAGGTTTAATATCAGGGAAATAATTTTTCTCAAAAGAAGACTTCATTTTGACGTTATATTTTTGAACATTATATACAATACTTTTTAATTTAGGTCAATCGAAAATTTGTAGCCAGACGCCAGTGGAACGATTTCAAAATGCGTACAGCGCAAATTTATGTTGTCGGTGTATTTTTAACTTTTTCGTATATGCAGTATGTACGTATATATTTGGGACAGATTATTATATTATATACGTATGCGTGAGATAAAAGTGTGTTTTCCCGTATTTCAACTTTTGTTTTTTATTGTTCTCACTTCCTAAAGTTTTGATTGACAGATATTTTTAGTAGTAGATGAATTCTTTGAGATTATTCATCCAATTAAATTCACCCTCGATTTCTTTCCAATATATGAATGACATCTTCTACAATATGTAGTGATGGTATGTCACGCGGCAGTTTAAAAGAATGTAGTAGCTATATTGAAATTTGAACTTACTGTACATGAACTATTGCAATTATAGGAATTTGGTTGCACGAAGTTTGATAGCACTTGTTAGAAGCATTATTGGAACACAATTGTTTCAGTTTCTATTCTGATATGTTTATAGATGAATCTGGTAATGCAATATTATGATTTATCTATAACTGTCGTTATGTTATGTGCATTTACTATCAACTAATAAATAAATCACATATTTCCTCGCGCCACCCAGTTTTTTTCTCTCTAACATGCACATCTATATAATTATAGCTGGTGTATTCGTCCAGTCAATAATGTGTTGTAATTTATAATTAGACCGTATGTATTTATTGACCTCAAAAGCGGTGCATTTTTTCTTATTCATTTGTCTACTTAAAATAAATTATTAAATATAATGATGGAATACTATAGTATACAGTATATACATGTAGTATTTAATTTAGGAAAATATACGAATGCTTTACGTATTAATTTTACATTGACGCATATTCAAATCTTGAATAATATTCTGTTTAAGAGGGCTTGGTCTGAAAACAACACAGCTAAATATTTTGGACATATTATTCTAACTGAAATGCCTATATTGACTGACTATGTTTGTTTTTTATTAGCATTTATTAATATTTTTAATGTAATTCCAAATCAGTTTGAATAATACTTTCTCGACAAAATTATTCTTTTCAGCTGGTAATGTGACACATTGCAATAGGTGTAGCCATTGCTTGTAATACTTCCTTATCTACTCCCTTAGTTAAACGTTTTACCCCTTTTGTTTACACAATTTTTAGAAACTCATTAAAAAACCTTTCCTATAAAATAATCCTTATTAATTTACCAATGCTATATTTACTGTTATATTAATAGTTCTATAATTGTAAAGATTAAATTAGCGCTTGTTTAGCAGTTTGAAATGGTGGAGCTTTCTGCTCGTTGTTTGTTTGAAAGCATGACTATGTTTACTGAGAATAAAACAAGGAAAAACATTTATTGTTTAGTTTATACAGGATTTGAAATCATTGACTTTGACGGTGGGCCGCCCGCTGCAGTCCTCATCTTCGAGACTTGTGTCACCCGAGTTGAAGCGCCGAAACCACCACCGTGCTGCGTTTTCATTCACCACATAGTCATCTTCAATTTCGGTGATCTCAAGAGCTGCTGCTGTTGCACTCACCGCTTTCTGCAATAGTGTCTCAAAAGCACACGAATAGCAATTTTATCGTCACACATAATTAAACGGTTCTTGGCGTCGCGAATGAAGTATAGTTCGGTTTACTGTTGGTTTTATGAAGGCATTGAAATCACTATATTCAAACCTTCAAAATTCAAACGTAAATATACGTGATTGGCTAATAGACTTCATCGATTAAATTTGAATCGGAAAACGTTAATAACTTTTGAATCAGCTTAATACAAAGCCTTTATAGACAGTAAATATTTTTATATCCGTTTTGTTAATAAAGTGATAGAGGTCAGTGTATGCAAACTTCCTTTGAGAAAAAAGTTTAGATCTATTTAATACATGTATTTTTTTATGGTAAATTACTTTTATATTTTTTTCATATTTGGTAATAAAGACTGTAGCCTATAATTATATTGTAATGTGTCAAAGTTGTGTCTAAGCCTTTTATAACAAAAAAATATCTGACCTAAATATGTGTTTTTTAGTTGAGTACCAGTAAAATTTGTTCTTTTTGTGTGTACGTGCTTTTTTTGAGTAAGAAACGCGGCCACCCTGCAAAGTCAAATTGTCAACCTCTCCAGTCCGTTTGGCACACAAGCTCGTTTTGTTTACGTACTTTTCCTTTTATTGTAAATTGATTAAGGGATGTACATAAACCAAATGGAGGGTCTGATGATTGCGTTGGAATGAGGGGAAAGGCGTTGTGTACTGGTCACACAGCTTGAGATATACAAGAGCTCCACGTATTGCATTGTTTTGTTACCCGACCCCTTCCGGACGATGGGGGGGGGGCGCAGGACCGCCGAGGCACAGCAATCGGGAAACTCCCCGTGGCCGCCTCCAAAGGTCAAGAAGGCTCGCCGTCTCACCAAAGATAGCAAGGCGAAGGCCTGAAGATGAGGGACAAGAGAGAAGAAGGTGAGAAAGATCCGGCGGGCATTCACCGCAGGAAGGGCGTATTGCATCGTGTCCACATTCGCAACAACCTCTCCCGAGACGCGTTGTCAAAAACATCACAGGTTGGATTATTGTAAACTGAACCCATAATTAGAAGAGGTGTTATCTCTCCATTTTTTTATAAATATTGATATTTAGTTAGTCATATATCTGAATGCAGAAGCTTGGTGAAGATTTCGAGACCTTGCGAATGGAACGCGACACCTTGACGGATCAGCTGAAGCAAGAGGCCCTTAGGCGAATCGATTTGGAGGACCAAATGCAGATAATGCGAAATGAGTTGACCTTTGAAAAGAATCTTCATGAGGAGGTTAGTAGGATTTACTTTGTGAATAGATGAAATAGTCCAGCAATCGTTTATTAATAAAGTTTCAACTATCAGAATATTTACACAGATAACGATTTCCAAACAAGTGTTTTGTTTGGACTAAAATAGAATAATCCACCGTCTATCTGAATTTATAGGCTTTAATGAGGCGTATTGGTGGACTCATAACCTGCAGTATCAGAGTATCCACACGTGTTTACAGCTGTAAGTCATATAATGTATAGCAACACTAGGATGTTCGACAAGCGATCTCGTGGCCTAGTGGTTAGATAGTTCGACTACTGATCACTGGGGTACGAGTTCGAATCCTACCCAGTATTGATAAAACCGGTCTGCTGGTGGATATGTTATCCAACATGCCATTTCTGAAAAAATATAGTAGTACAACTTTAGCAAAACACCGAGTTTATAGAATTTATTTTTTATAACTTCTTAACGAAAAACGGTAATTTGTATATAATATATTTGTAAAATTTTAGTGCTACTGACGTCTTGCGAAGCATATTAATTATGTTCGTTGTCAAGCTTAGTGCGGATGATAATTGACTAAAGGTCTGAATAGTAGAGTGTGTGGATTGCTAAGAGGAAAGCGAATGCCGCATTAAATGAAGTAAAAATATAAAACTACAGTAGTAGAAATGTGAGTGGAAATGATGTGGAAGAGAAATTGTAAAATGCTAAAGAAAAAAATTGTGACAAATTAGAAGGCTACCGAGCGTTGCGGTGAATGAACACTGAGACTGTGTTATAAATTTTAAAATCTTTCCTAGATTTACCTTACAACCCTTCGGAAAGCGAATGCATTTTTAACACTAATGAGGAAACTTACTCACGTTGATTGACTGATCAGAGTTATAGATTGTGCGCTATTTGAATTCTACCTTTCCAGTCTAATAAATGCTATCTATGTTAACTCTGACGAATAATAGATTTTTCCTGATTTATGTTTGTTTTTTTCGTACAGAAAATCCGGTGCAATTGGTGAGATAGTTCCTCATGTTTAGGTTGTTTGTTCTCTAAAGAAAACCGGATTAATGTTGCAAGCATGTTTGGGCATTGTTTCTATGGATTTGGTTGCATGCCAGGCTACATACTCTGCACAGTCAGACATGTTAAATTTGGTTTAATAATCACAGATCACTACCGTGTCTTCTGTCTATATTGCTAGATATTTTTCTTCTTAGTTTGATATGTACATAAAGGTTTTGATGCGTTTGTTTATGAATTGTTGTCGATATTTGAAGTGGCATAATACCCTAGCTTTCAATACGCACTATTTTTACATTTGCCAGGAACTGTTTTGTCTATTCTTCACGTAAGATGATTGTCGAGCTTTGGTTTCTGCTCCCATGCAGCCGCCTTCTCATGACGGGGGTGTCCGTCCTGCTATAGGGAAAGCAGAGCTTCATTCCCCGGTATTTCTTACAGTTCCCTCTCTTTCTCTTCTCCGGGAGGTCGGGGCGCTGACGCGTCCCCTCGACTGGGAATTATAAAAAGCAACAGCATTAGTTTTTCTGTTGATTTTGTTGTTTGTTTAGGTATTTGTTTGTTGCACCACGTGTTCCAGTAATTTTCTTTCTGTTGTGTTCGTTTGTTATTCTACAGTTATACCAATAACATCCAGATACGCATATCTCGCATTCTTTGCGCAAGTTCGTCTGCAAATTGAACCATAATCTAGTTATTAATAGTGCTATTGCAGTAGCGGACTCAGTTGTAGCACACACTTTTTCACACCGCAGTTGATGACTAATTGAGCATAGTTGACGTTGGTGAAAATGCTACTTTGCAGTAACTTTCTCTAATAATACTGACATGCGTAATTGGAGGAACTCTTTCGGTGTTTTGTGTTGGTTGATCTGCGTCGTTTCTTTATAATCTCTGTCTGAAATCATTTACGACGTGAATGCTGCATTGTCGGATGGCTTCATGTTAATCAGGCTGGATAGGTGGATGCAGTGTAAACGTTTCGCAACAGTTTGTATCCAAATAATCACTCTGCATTTTCCGATCAATGTACGTAAATCTTAACCGTGCAGATCTAACAGTCGTCTGAACTTAGAAAGAAGATGTCGTGTGAATTTAAAAAAGCACTATAATGCTTCCAAACACTGCACTGTTGTAATATTATATGGTAATGTGAAAATGAAAAAGCAAAACTCGAGCTGATCAGGCAAATTTTGTTGCCGTGATTCCACATGGTTTTAAAACATGAAACACTTTGCATTGTGTATTGCATGAAACAAGAATTAGGTATGTTTTACCCAAGCCATGTGAGGACTATCAAAGCATGGGAATAACGGCGCCTAATGAGGGTCTAATTCAGGGGTCGGCAAACTTTCTGACTCCGTGGGCCAGACGCGAACAGAACAACAACAAAAAATCAAATTTGAAACAATTTTATTTGATTTTTTATTGAACAATTAAGAAACTTAATGCGCCGATTCTTCGTGCATTTCATCTTGCTGAATAGCTGCTCGTAGCATTACGTACTTCCGACGATCGCGATGATGCGGCGGACGTGCTTAGCAATTTTAGGGAAGAGGGAGGCGGGGAAGTGGTCACCAGGCAGGGTCCTGAAAACTCCACGGCATGGGGGAGGTTTTCTCATTGAGAAAGGTGTCGATCTGGCCTCTGATCTCCCTAGCGCGACCCAGCATGTTTCCGCGGGACAGCCAGCGGACTTCGCAGAAGTAGAGGAAGTCGCCGTATGCTGCTTCGGCCTCTTCCAGGAGTGCTTGGAAATGGCTGTGGTGGAGTCATCTTGTCTTGTGTAATCTCCTATTCTTCCCTGTTTCGTTACCCACAGTTTTAAATTGACCCGCTCATCGTCTAAATTCAAACACACACTAAATTCAGTCGATAACGTTACCCAATTAGTCAACATTCAGGAAAACTGTATAGCTGTCTCCGCTATGCTATACACAGGCATGAGAAAAATCCGGATTTTCCTGATTTTGGGGGGCAAAATATTCATTTTCTGGAATAAAAAAATGAGTGGCATCTCATCTAACATTTTTTTATGGATTGTTCTTCCATGAACACCAATTCTGAGATGCTTTTAAATGCAGTTTAGTCTAATAATCCAATGGCTACGCTACTGGCGTAGCCATTGGCGGCCGATTTGTTCCCCTTAAAATTTTCCGGATTTTTCATTTGACTCCACTGTCATGCCTGTTTACATATTAATGAAATTCACTGCCTTGGTATTCCTTGCAAAATTAGTAAAACGGTGACAGTTTTCGATTAATAGATTATTATCAACGGCAAATTGCAATGGAACGATCACATTGCCTTTTTAATCTTACGAAAACTCCCGAAGGACTCCACTTCTCGCGCATGTTGAATAGAGCTAATACACCAGTTGAAGAAATGACAACAGTGTACAAGTCCATGAGCCTCTCCATGATCCGCTCCCTTTTCGAATACGGTGCGCCGGTGTTGCACACATCTGTTTTTCGTAACATTGTCGAAGGCAGCTGTTTTGGTTTTCTTGTTAAACTCTCACTTCCAATATGCTACATCTGTTTTGCTGAGATCTGTAGACACCAGTTCGTTCTTCAGTGCAGAACGCGGCCAGTCTTCAGTCCAGTGTCCTTTCCTGTGGTGATCGCTACTTTTTTATATAACGTTTTAGTTAGCCTTGTACTGTACTTGTTTTCTTCCCGCTGTAGCTTTGTATTCGCTATTATCTTTGTACTATCAAATCTTTGGATTTTTACCGAAGTCGAAATAAAGATAATATATATATATATATATAAACAAAATTATATAAAATATATAACAAAATTGATTAGAGGGAAAGTGAGTATGACGCAAGAGAAATCATTCCTGCCGAGAGATACTACTTAGCTGTATGAAGAGTAGTATAGTCCCGTCAAACATGCACAATTTATACTTGGAACTAAAGTACTGTGTTTGGTAATTTATATGGCAGACTATGAAAATTTGGGTATAGTTTTATTGAAACAGTGCAGGGAGGGTATGCTCGATTTGTTTTTTAGTGATATAGCTCGCTGCTGTATGCTGTCTGTGGTCATTATGTTGTCCAGGAACGATCCAAATTTATCGAGAAGACTCAGCATATGGTGAGGCACACGGAAGAACTGACCAACGCGAGTTACCAAAGTCGGCTCGCCGATGAATTGCAAGCCTCTCGAGCCCAGTTGGAAGTTGAGTTGGAGAAATACAAGGTGCATGCTGCCGAAGCTGTCGAGGTGCGATATACAGAACATATTTTTTTAAAATTATAGAATTGCCATTTCTATCGTACAGTGGGAGTCTTGTTATTCACAGACCAAACTCATTCATGCCAGTGGTTGAATCACATGTTCTTTGAGTGAACTGCATTGAATTTATTAAAATTACGTCGTTAAAGAGAAATAGAGTAGTGAATTCCATTTTGACACCTGTATAAGAATGCTTGGCGATGAAATTCGCATTGTGTAGTTATAGGAAAAGTCAAAGACATTTTCGGCACCCAAAGCACGCGTCCTCACGATGACGGGTACCAGCAACCTATCCCGGTTTCCTTTAAGGATCCTCATGAGCGTACTCGCATCCTATACTCGGCTGTGCCCAAGACGGCGAGCTTGTCCCTGCAAGCTGAGACACTGATTGTGCGACTTTCATTTTGATTTTTCGCTTCCTTTTTCGACCCGGACGGACGTCGTTGCCTCGACGCTACAGGCGTCCCCGGGCAGCGGCTTTGTCGAGAGAAGTGCAACAACCCCGCACGCCATCCCCGGGAGCCTAATCTGGGTGTTCCCTATACATCCCAGAAGGTCCGTTACTGAAGTTTCTAAGTTTTAGTGTGTTTTATCTAAAGCTGTGCAAATACGATAGGCAGACCCGGAGGTGAATCCACTTTTTCCTCACCTTTCAGCAGTGACTCCAAGTGTGCCCTGCTCATCTAGATCCGGGTCTGCGCACATATAGGGTGGGGCCTTGCCTCTGTCGGGGCTGACTGAGGATCCTGTGGCGTTGGTCTCGTATCTGTTGGAGCTCCGGGTGCCGCCTGTATCCCGATTCTCACCTGCATACAGAAAAGTAATAAAGTGATAGACTTATGAAAGAAACTGCATATTTCCCAAACATCTTTGTTTACAATCCCTTCCAAAAAGATCGGGAAAAGTCACTGTGAGAGGTGAAGAGAAAAGAGAAAGCTGGATATTTCTGCGCAGAAAATCCGCACTGGCAGCATTATTAGACTGCAGTAGAGTGAATTCTCCCTTGAAAAGCCCCATATCCAAAACAACCAAGTACTGCAGACGACAGGAGCAGGGGTTGCTTTCATGCGTTTAAGCGTCTTTTGAAGACGAAGTTCAAGTTGTACCGATAGGCGCAACAGTATTTCACTTATATATTTGATGACTGAAAACGCTTAGGTCAGGACACGTTTTGCGTTTTATTTGTACTAAGACGGTTGTTTGTATAAGGGAACGGGGAGACGGATCAGCACGGTAAGCAGAGAGATGTACAAGAACATACTGGAAACATTATTGATCCCTTCAAACTAAGACAAAGTCCAACTCTGCAATATTATTTTCCAGCAGGATTTGGCGCCGGCGCACGCGGTGTGATCCATTCTGACTTGAATACATATTGCATTGGCCTGGGAAGTCCCCTAATGTCTGAGTATTGAGATGCTAGGATCATTTTCTTTTGCATGTGTGTGCATTGGTAGGCCAAATTTGCCGTACTGCGCAGAAATACGGAGAGGGTCTCTTCGGACGCGGCTAAAGCTCGTGACGAAGTGCTCATCCTCCGTCGTCGGGCGGACAGTTTGGCCCAGGAGTTGTCCGACCGGACGGCCGAGTTGGAGTCGGCGCGTTGTCGAGTGATCGATCTAGAGTGCGCCCTCGAACGGGATCGCGCCGACGGACAGGAGACCGCGGAAGCCCTGCGTCGGGAGAATGCGCTGATCCGGGATCAGCTGGAGAACAAGTTGAAGCAGCTGGCCGATCTCCTGCTGACCAAGGTGGCTCTGGACAAGGAAATCGAGATGTACAGCAAGCTGTTGGAGAATGAGGAGGGTCGGTAAGTGTTGTTCTCATCCAACTACACTCGAATAGCGCTCTTGGATACTACCCAGTCTCAGACTTTCTGGAGGTGGGGGCATCATTTATTCAGCGCGAACTGTAGCATCCGTGTGACCCTAATCGAATGCACTATAAATGATGAATGTGAGGAAGGACAAAAGGTTAAATTGTGTGGGAGACTTGCCACACGAGGAACAGGTAGGTAATGGAGGGAGCACGACCGATGCTATTGAGGAGACAGTGGCTATAGTAACGCAAACTGGAGAGGTTGTTGCGAGGAAGTTGTATTTCGGAGTAGGAGACCTGTGGAATCTAATAGGTTCAAAGAGAATGCTGACAGGCGAAGAGAGGTGTGGTAAGAAGTAAGCGAAGCTACCATAACTCTGGTCGAAACTTAAAAAACGCTGGATTCCGCAAAAGTGAACTGAAAAGTGGTCGTATATGCTGGGCAGGTTTTCTAGGATTGAGTGACCACATCTCGTTCATGTTTGACGATACTCAATTTTGTACAAATATAACTCTATTAGTATAAGACAAATTAACCAAATAGTACATTAATATGGACCGTCGATTTCTTTATCAAAAAGGGTATACTATTGTTTTTCTTGTATCCTGGAATAATCAAGGCTGAGATTTTGTTTTGATAGGAGTATTACCCTGATTCTTTCATAAAGTGAGTGTCCTGATGATGTTACCAAAAAATGTACAGCTCTGCAACCCTGACCGGATGACAGGAGATGGCCAAAACAAAGATGTAAAATGCGGGTAAGATGGTTTCTTCATATGGTTGACTTGGCCGTTGGTCTGGCTCCACATCCCGCGGTCGTTTCCAGTTGCCTTCCATCGGTTGTTGAGAGATCTTCCAATGACTTCTTGCCGGGGGAAGATCCAGCGGTGCCTCGACCTGTGGTAGGCAAGTTGGTCAGCCCTTTCATTGCCCTCGAACCCGCAGTGACTTGGTACTTATGGAAAGGTGACCTCGGCGGACTTTGAGATTTCCAGCAGGCGTTGCCATATATCCTGGAAGATGTAGTCCTTCTGGTCCAGGGGGCCACCGACCGCCGTTGGATGGCCGAGCAGCGGGAATCCACCGTGTCCTCTGCTCCACAAGTTTGGCAATTGGAATCTCTCGTGTTTCCAAACCGGTGCATGGTCCTGGTGACTAACGGGTGTCCACATGCACGTACTCTAAGCAACACCATATTTCGCAAGATAACGCCTAACCATCCAGTCCTGCCCAGACAGAATATGGATCAGCATTCGTTTTTAGCGATGATAAAGACTTCGAGCACAGAGTTTGCACCATTATTGTTAGGATGTACTTGTTCTCTTGATTTCAGTTTACAATTGTCTCCGCCAAGTCAGGACTGCTCCTTGGACACTTCGCGTAGTGCTGATGGTGACTTTGCCAGTAAACGCGGTCGAAAACGACGCTTCACGAATGATTTGCTGTCCGCTCCAAACTTGTCTGGTAATCCATCCGACGAGGAGTCGTCCTCCTCCCGTCGAGTTATCACTCGCTATACTGGACCAATCCGCTTTGTCCAGTCAGGTCGTGATAGCGGTGAAGCAATACATTTGAGCAATACGACCAGCGAGGTGAGGCCGTGTGTTGCCGTTGTCTTCCCACATGTCAGTATTGTTGTCACAAGAAGCTTATATCACTATCCGCCTTTGGTTGGCGACTACTCTATATCATCCACCATCTCTCCTCCCTCTCCCACTCTCACTCTTTGCCAGTTACAATTTGGACTTCAGTTGGCACCTTGATCATTATCTCGTATTCCCACTCGACTCGATTTTGTTAGTACCGACTCATGCGCCTAACTCCATCCTGCTCTCTTTGCTTCCGCTTACCTGCCACTTCGTCGGCCCATTTTTCCCATAGCGTTCTGCTGGACATGTCGGTTTTGGTGGTGACATTCCGTAGACACTTCCCAGGCCACATCGATCATCTGCGCAACTCTGATGGGGTGTCAGCATAAGTCGAGGAGGTGAAATAAGGAACTGATTGGAGAGACAACGAAGGTAAAATACTGGACATTGAAGTATGCGGTGCAAATCCCGAGGTGATTGTTTTGTGGATTCTTCAATTTACATTGACAAGTAACGGTATCCGGATACATTGTCAACTTTATAATTTTTGAAAATGGAAAAAGGGTAAAACCAAAAGAAAAACTGGCCCCATTTAATAAATTTATGCAACACATCTTCCGGTTATATAATAACGATGATCAGGCTGAAATGTAAACACAACCAATAAAAAACATATTACAAAATAGCCAATCGCTAACAAATCCGTACCTTTAAGAGATAAAATGACGGAAGGAAGTTCAATATTAAAACACAGCTGATAATTTCTAACTTGAGCTAATTTATTGTAAAACTAAATTTAAACAACTAAATAAAAGTACAAGGGATATGTTCACCACAAATTGATGATAGTTTTATTTAACGATGGACTAAAGTTTCTAATGGTAATGGCCTCCTTTACAGCTAGCTCAAACTGAGAACTGCAACACACCAGGTTGGTAAAGCAACCGGGAAATGTTTCACGGCTTTCAACACAATCCACAAGGTGAAACTGGATCTCACTGCGATGTTCAGTCACTTGCTTCGTATGTTATGTATTTGTCTCTGGGTTATTCCTGCCCAGGCGTGTTGGAAGTTAAGTTTACAACGGAAACAAAGTAACCACGATGGTGTCCGATATTGTTGTAAAATGTATGTATTTTTTAACTTTCGCTAAAATGCTGTTTACTCTTTTTTTTAGGAAATATCACTTTCAGGTTGGCAATTGAAACACGACATCGACGGCAAGACGTTGACTCATAAATTTTCAGCCAAAGTCAATCTTAAACCCGGTGCTAGCATTGTTGTAAGTCTCGCGCTCGCTATGCTCTGTTGAATTCACGTGAAAACAATGTTTTTAAAAGTATTTATTTACCCAGACAATCTTAGACTCTATTGATAGTCCCTGAGCTTTCTTTCAAATTGTCATGTGATTTCGGTGGCCGTGTTGGATGAATGCAGCACCTACTGTATATTACCAGTGTTGTTTGTTGCGAATAAATGGTCGAGGTGGACTTTTTTATCCCAATGGATCTTATTGATTTGACCAATCCAGTGGTTGCTTTTGAGTAGTTTGGTGCTAAAAGGCAATGACTCTTGTCACAGCAGTTTTTGCATCTATATACGTACTATATAAAGTAGAGTTGTCTCTGTGTGTGTATGAGTATCAATTTTGAACGGTTGATCCCAGAGCAAAGCTAAGGGCAGATTTGGAATCAGCAGCTTCCTGCGGATGTATTTACCGGTTTTTTAATTTATTATTTTATAATAAAAAAAAAACTTTAAATGATCTAAAACCAGGTAAAAACATCCTACGGTTTAATTTTACTACTAATAAATTTGAGAGTAGTATACCTCGGAATTTAGAAGTAAAATAGGTTACATTTCAAGATGTCACTTCTACTGTGGTTTATTTATGACCAGGCAGGCTTCAAACCTATTAGCCCCCCTTGGGTTGACCCCGATTTGTTCCCTCTGCTTTTGCCTATTGAATCATTAGATTAAATTATTTATTTGAAAATTTGATTGTTTCGTGGTATTTTATTGCCCTATGTATCCCCCGAGCGAAGCCGGGTACCTCATCTAGTTCTGATGTTTTTTAACTGATGTGCATCAAATAACGGAATCAATCAGCGTCGGTTTCAAATTTGTGAAATGTACAAGTGTACAATATATGATTAATAGCAGAGTTGTCTTTCTATTACCGTGTGTTGCTACTTCATTCAGTAATCTAGGATCTTCAGAATATAGAAATGTATTAGGATTACCTTCAACATGCATGCAGCAGGGTCTGCATAGCGTATGCTTATTAACTCGTCGGGCAAGTCTAGAAATCTGTGCTGGTACAGCCAGTGTTTGTACGACCTTAAACTGTCAAAAGGTTACGAAGCCGAAATACAATGGGTGTGGTAGAGCGCAATTTCTTCAAAAACTGTCGTTTTAATAAAATAAATGTTTCCTGATTCCAAAATAGAAAAGGACTTTTCATGTTACCGACAAATAGATATATTATGCTGGTATTTCACCTTACTAACAGGCGCCTAGAAGGGTGTAGTCATGAAATTAAGAAAGAAAGTGGCTTAAGCTACTTTGTGGTCATTGGAGGTTGTTCGCTTCACATAATAGCCAGCGCAAACCGGATTGCATTCTACAGTAGACGCTGCAGAAGACGTTTTTGAAGAGTGCTCCATCCAAAATGAAAAAAGAAAATAGTTGGTTTAAAATTAGTTTGAATAATTTAGTCCCTTGTTACAGTTCTATAATTTGGTCGATTTTCGTGATTTTGTCACGTCGCGAGGAAACTGCCCATTTGTAGAAAAATGCGTATCGCTCTGCTGGTCAAGGTCTCTAGTCTTTTAAATCCCAAAGAAGAACAATTTGCACTGTCTAGTTCCTGACTACTTGTTACGTTCTGTTATTTTGGTTTATGAGCGTTATTATTTTCAAAATTGGCTGTATCAGCGCTGACCAATATTTTTCCTACCTTTTTTAGATGTACGGTTGCGATTCAAAGCAGAAGACCTCGCTGCCATGGACTATTGTTATGAAAAACCATCGTCTCACCGCAGGGAAGATTGTTAGAACGTATCTAGTTGATGAGGCTGGAGAAGTAAGGGAGATCCACTGTAGTTGTTTTTCTGTTGGATACGTGAAATTATAGCACATGAGATAAATGCATGCTCTTAAAATTATCCATAAGAACTGTAGTGAATTTATTAAATCTACAGTACAGCATGTAGTCTCACTCGATTCATTTAACTCCCTAGTGGGGAAGTTGTATTTACTAGTAGGATTTCCCGTTTAGTGTGTGGCTCAATCGGGGTGATAGCGTTAAAAATGAAGAAGAGGATAAAAAACAAACAAACCCACACACATAGCCAACACCTATTTATAAGTAGATGAATCTGCTTTTGGCGAAGTACCCACGCCATATACGGGTGGGAAACAATCATGCATTAAAGTGTTACGTACGCGCTACCATTGATCAACGTAACAAAACTGACGAACATCAAACAAACAAACTTTAAAAAACATACTGAAGAGAAACAGTTTTCAGATTCAATTTCGTTATTAAGACTTCTAATCTGTACTATATTGATTTAGCTTTGTAGCTAGCAGCTACTCTAGAATTCAAATTCAGTATTCTATGAGTAACCATATATTGAATTTCAATGCAGCAATCGCCTACTGAAGAATTCAAATTCCTACGAATACTGGAAATAATCTATTAGCATGTTTTTTGGGGTATTTTCTGCTGTGGGCCTCTCAATTAGAAAGTTTGCATCTCGTGGCTATTTTTCCCATGTTACCCATTGGCGTAGCATTGTTTTGAGTCACTAAGCATGCAAATCCGTCAAGAGAGTTGGGAGATAAATACCGGTCAGACATACATTTCTCTAATTATAGATAGGATTATTAATTAGACTATTAAAAATTGGAGGCCATTTGAAATAAATAAATAAATTTCTTCTTTTAATAAAGAAAAAATCATATTTAAATATCACATCGGTAATTTTTCCTCAACTTTAGGTTTTCTTTCTCAACTGAACCAGACCAACTATCTGAAATTGTTCGACAAGTTGAACAAGGTGATGGCGAAGGTCAATATCTACGTGGGCCTTGTACCGGGCGATCGAGTCGTGGAAAGTCAATCGATGACACTACCTATTCTGGTGGCCAATTTGGGAGGCATTTTGGGACTTTGGGCGGGAATTTCCGTAGTGTCGCTGGGCGAGTTCATCGAAATTGGATTCCGTTTGTTCAAGTGGGTGTGCGTGTTTATCGGTTCTATGGGAAAGGTAGACAATATGGCATAGGCAGGAAACCTCAGTGAAGCGCCATCCAACTCTGATCAATCGATGGACGAATTGTTGTTATGTTATCTGTTTTGCCACATTTTATGGCATTATACTGACTTTCTTGTATCTTATTCGCATATATATATATTATTAGACAATTTAAAAAGAATTGACGGCCAACAATGTTTTAACTATTTCGGTTTTGAATAAAGAAACATCCTCCAAATAAAAGTAAAACAATTTTATTCATTCACAACTACGTTGGAATTTTTAGTTTGTCTTTATGATTGACAGTTTTTCACCACCGTTTTAAGACAAAAAATCTTGAAAGAACTATTTGCCCTCTAACATATCTGAAAAAGTTTCAATAATTTTCAGTAATTAATATGTGACGGTGACACATATGTTCATCCCTGTCGCAAACTCGCCCGGTCAGTACTTGCAATCATTTGAAAGACAATCATGTTATTTTATTACAGATTTGTCCAGACACGTAGACCAACAGAAACATCCGCATAATGTACAGTATATAGATCAACACAGTCGAGTAGTAAACCAAAGTATGGAAAGGAAGGAACACAAGGCTTCGTTAAAAATAGGTGAGAAAATTATGTAGATGTTACCGTGTGTTCCATTAAATAATGTTTTTTATATATACTGTGGATCGTATATTTCTAATGGTAGACGTTTTAATTTTGTCAGTATATTTCATATGGCAATTCTGTACTAATCTCATACTAAATTTTAAATCAGGACTTACGTAGCATGTATGGCACTATTTGGCATGATATGAAACTAGGATCATGTTCCATTCGACGAAAACTAAAGAAACGATATTAAATGTAGTTATTAATACGCTTTGAAGAGTGACAACCAGATACATAGGCACACCAGTTGTCTGTCTACCCAATTACGCATTAACTAAACCACAAATTAGCGCAAAAGCCAAAACATATTGAATATTTTCCCACCATATTATATGTTAACAAAGTTGAGAGTAATGATTAAACGGCAGCAGTTAAGGATTTTTCATATCATTCACAAAATTTTATTGAGAAACTATTTAGTATCTATATATTTTATATTGCACATGACTTGTTTCTTACAATTCTCTATAATATAAATTTAAAATTTGCACTCACGCAGCGTCTGTTCAATATGCTTACACTATTTTATATCTATTGTACTGAAAGAGGAAAACATTATCTGTAAGATAGCAGTTGCGGACTTTTTAGAGGTTGATTTTAAATAGGAGATTCTTGAATTTTACTTATTTTCCCATTGATTTACATTACGCGCGGAATAAATCGTGAATTACTGCCAAATTGCATCAAATAATAGAAGAAAAGGTAGCCATTTAGCCAACTCGTCAGTGTTACGTGTGAAATTCTCAGAAAATTCAGTCCAGTAGTTTTGGAGGAGTATTGAAACGAACAGACATACTGTAGCTCCATAGCAGACAAACAATCAGACATCAAACATCCCCGTCTTTCAAATGCTGAAATTCATCATTTATCAGACTGAGAAAAAAAATCAAAATTAAGCCACTGTTTGATCAGTTACAATTGTTTATAAAAACTGCAATTTTACATGTTTTGAAGCATTGACATGTTGCTTCGTCAGTGAATCATGCGTAATTAAAGCCAAAAAATCAAGGTTTAATACGAAGTAGCGTACAATAGTGCACAGTATAATAACGGCATCTCCCGCACCGTACTGTCCATCTCTCTTTCTTCATATGGACGACATCCGCGAAGATGCTCACGAATACGAACGCTAAAATACCTCCTGGTCTCACCGACATACCACTCGTGATCTACATCTTATTCTTATCGTGATTACTTTCAATTTCAATAGTGTATCGAGTTAGCCATATGCCACTGGCTGTCTGTGTATTTCTTCTCCGCACCCCTGCCTCTGATTTTGCATCCTCAGTGATAAGTGCTTCAAGGTAATTGAACCTCCCAACTTCTTCTATAGTGTTGTTTATGTTTCGGTGATGATTAGCTCCATGAGTCTCCTCTGAGGACCACATGCCATAATATCGTTCTTCTCTGAGCTAAACTTTGTTTTTAACCTCTTTGCTGTCTTTGATTTTCTATTAGTGAGTTTTTGCAGCTCGTTTTCACTTGAAGACTTTTAGCCGATGTCATCTTCGCACCGTGAATTGATAATCATCCCCATGAACAAGTTCCGCAAATCTACCTCCAGCTTCAGGCATAATTCTGTCAAGGTTCATATTAAAAAACACTGGCGATATAATTTGTATGTCATTGTATCGCACTGCGATTGTCATATACCTTTTCTCCCTGTATTTCGGGAATTGACTAATAATATCGAATGACTAAAAATATAGAATCTAAAATGTTCGAATATAAAAATATCGAATGTCCAATAATATAAAAAGTAACAAAAAATATCAAGTGCTATTTTTAGGATATAGAATACTAAAAATATCGAAGTACTGATTATATCAAAACTTTTATAATTCTCTGTCATTCCAAACAATAAGCTATAGCTTATAACTCTTTATTTATACATCAATACATATCCAGGAAACCATAGACTTATTCTAATTTCTTATCATAAGTTCTCTAATTGAGTAGTTTTAACGAGTCAATTTAAAAAATAGAAATATTTCTGCTAATTCGGTATGCACATAATCTTCTTTTGCGAGTTTTCCATCAGAATATTTTTCAAAAAGGCTTCGATGTTTAAGTAAAGTAAAACCACAGTATAAATTTAAATTATTAATAATTAAAACTCGAGATTTTGATCGTCCATAATTATGAGAGATAAAAAGTGACAGTAAAGAAACACAAAAATAAAGATTAAAATTCCCAAAAATGGGGGTGAACATAATTATTGATAAAATTTGCGACACTGATGAAAGTGGTAACAACCTTCATTCAAGTTTAAGTCCTTATTAGAATTAACTTTGATAAAAGCAGCTTCACATACATGCATATACGTATACGATACTTTGAGTCTTTGATATTTATAGATTCGGTCTGTTCAGATTAGATGTGCAATAAAATTAGTCATTGAAATTGGTCGAAAGCGAACAGTGCAAAGTTTGTCAGACTCTGAAATAATGGAGGGTGGCCGCTACTCGAAGGTCTTGGACGTACAATAGATAAACAGCAATTTTATTGTTTGATATCGAGAGAACAAGGACTGGGGAAGCCGGGGACAACATCTTAATAATGTAGAATCCATCAGGGAAATTAAACAGCTCATTTTGGATGAGTCCTTCGTCCTGAAGTGTGATAATGCTCGACCACATGGCTCAAACACCTCTCCAGCGATGAGCAACATACTGCAATACTGTTGAAAGATAGTTGACAACGTCAGAAATCCAACAAGAAAAGGGCAAACGAGCGACTGAGACGGGGTCAAATCTTCCTTTGCAACAACACCTTTTTCAGCCTTGGGCTATTCAAGAATACCAACAATGTATCCCTTGATAGTAGTATAGTACACCTACGCTCTACCGCGCCCTACTTTGAGGGCGTTTCTTTGAGGGCCCCCCATGCGCACGAACACGTTTCCGACCGATGAGTCACCAACCCCCCCTACTGACG
>JAUYWV010017788.1:0-17038 GCA_032274565.1 Nematoplana nigrocapitula
GCGATAGGAGGCAATGAATATGTGATGAATGAAGTGAAGAAAGCGATAGGAGGCAATGAATATGTGATGAATGAAGTAAAGAAAGCGATAGGGGGCAATGAATATGTGATGAATGAAGTCAAGAAAGCGATAGGAGGCAATGAATATCAGAAAACTCTAGCAGTCCGAATGGTGAAAAGCGGAAGATGAAATATTATGGTGAGGAGGGAGAGAAGGAACTATGGCTAAAACAATCATCGAAGAAAATGTTGAGGGAACACTAGGTAGAGGCAGGCCGAGGAGACAATGGACTGACGGTTTGAATGACGGGAGTGAATGTTCAGTGGGGAAACTGATAGAGAAAGCGAAGGACCGAACTGGACAATATGATCATGATAGTTCAGCAGATAACGCTTTACATTCCTAATATGGTTAGTCTCTATCGCGTGAGTTTGGATTTTTTTAATAATACTGTATGCACCACCTGCATTCTATTGCAAATAACTTTTTCTGATTTGCCTGTCAGTATGAATGGATTATTTTGACCTTACAAAATAACAAATAGCTATAGGCTATTACGGTTGCCAAACCATTGAACTAATGATCTTTAGTGTCAATATTTTTGAAACTTATGATGTACTAATGCGGATTTTATTCGCAAACGTTACCCCCCTTTATATTTATACACCACCTATGTTTTGCATATATAATTGCCAACTTGTTTATTTAGATAACTGTCCCTTATGTTACTGAATTCACCCCCCGCCTATCAACCCCTTATCCCCGTATTCTTTTGTCCGGAAGCTGGGAGACTAGTCGATTAATTTCATTTAAATGTTGGAAATGTATGATTTAAATTTTAAAAGATTCGCACTGTTATTGAAAATCTACTTTTAAATTCTTAAAACAGTTCAGTTTGAATTCATGACTATCTGCTTTGCACTATGGTGATGAATTAATTGAATAAATCCATTATTTAACCCTAGTTGAATCCGAACAGGTTCGAAGTGGGATTAACCTAATAATCTTGTAGCTGTTCCGGACCAAAGAGTAAAGAAGGAAGAATCAGCATGTGGTAAAATTGTCTGCCTACTTTATATATTTGGCATTTTAATTATTATACGACCGTCAACAAGAAAGTTTCCCTGTGAATTAACAATTAATTAAATATCTTTTATCTGGTGGTAATAATCTAAGAAAATTCGTTCTATTTTTAATTTTGTTATTCAAATAATTGAAGTGTGGGTGGACAGGGTTTCCGACAAGGAGGTGCAATGTCGTGCAGAAACGCGTTGAGAGCTGATGATGATGATATTTCAGATTCAATTCGTGAGCCATGTACTGAGGAAAGAACAACTGGAGGAACTCGCCCTGATGGCTCACATGAGGGAAAGTTAGCACGAGGTCGCTGGAATGGGTAACAGGAATCAGACCACTTGAGCTCACCCCTACGGCTCAAACAGCGAAGGAAGAAGGACGCTATGGCTGCTGCCTGCGCCAGGACTCTGGCTCGGCACTCTGATTGATTGATACAAAACAATATTTTACCAAACTGCCATTATTTCCTGTTACAGCCGAAAATGGTGACACTGTTCTAGCCTCCTAACCCCGGACCATCCTAGTCAGACTGCAGAACTCACCGAATTGAGAGTGTTGCAATGTTTATTGTTTTGTTCCTTCTAAACAACACCTCAGATACAGTAGTTTCTGCGGGCTTGTCGTCTTGCGAGCTCAGAAGCCACAAGTTATAGGTGGACAATGGTAAGGCTCATTCACGCCATATCATGTCTGATGTTTCTTCGCAGTAGTCTTTCTTCTGACCTCCCTCTCTTGGACATCTGCCTCCTTGGCCAAGCCTCTCATTCTATTGGATAGCTGCAATGGACTCCTGGTCTCTGACATCTTCCCAGTGACTAGCATTCTGTTCCGGCAGAATAGAGATTCGCCCATGCTGTCAGACTGCCTGAAGTTGCGTCCTAGTTGCGGCAATCCATCTGGTTTTGGCAAGCAAAGGAAATTTCCATTGCTGTTTTGCCAGCACTCAAACGATGGCAACTCTCTTGTTATAAATTTTGTTATTAAATAAACAGAAGCCCACCATATTCGTACATATGTCTCAGCAACAAGTCGAAAAAAGTTTATATTATTTATGTAAACCAATTTTGACAAAAATAATGGGACACCTCTCAATTCAACTATAACGTGTAGGCGTCCCAGTTTGCTTGAACTCTCGCAAACGTGAACTGCAGTCACCAATATGCACACACTGACGATAAATCATCAATCAGTAAGCCCACCCATGAATTTCCTGCCAGTATAGATGCTCGTTATGGATCACACGCTACCGTAGCGATAGGAATGCTTATTTGGTGTGATGTTACCTCCACAGTTGGTGATCGGGCTGTTGGGTATACTGTCAAGGACGAATCCTTCGGTTGTGAAATCAGCCCGTTTCTACTCGTACTCTTTATCGGCGTCTCCGTAAACGAGGTATATGCAAGTACCGTGTTCCCAAGAAGACCCCCTTTTAACACCAGAGAACCGAATGGCCAGAAAAGCATGGGGGATGGCGAAGTGCCTATGGCGTGCTCAATGGAATCGCATTGTTTGGACTGATGATTCGAGATTCCGATTTTTCCAGAATGATGACCGATAGGCATGTCTGGGACATCATCAAGCGTCGCCTGGGAGCATACCAGAAGAATACGAGTAGTAATAGAAACTCATAGCCGATAAAAAGCTTACAACACCCGACCACAACCCTTCCCCGAGAACGCGATAACTGTCCTGCAGGTGTCTCATTGTTTTGTCAAGGAGTGTATAAATAAGGTATTATGCACATACTATAGATCTGTGCATCTATTCTTAGTGAGTTTTCATTATGCTAATTAATCTACCTAAAATTCTCAGTTTGTGTCCGCAAAATAGTGTGTGCGTCATGAAGAAAAAAGAGTAGTGGAATTTACAGTAACTACAAAAATGTGTATTTTTCCTTTTGGAAGTGGAATTACACTATGTACTACTTATAGTAGTAATGTTAGGAGTTCCAGGAAAATCTTAAAATGTTACACTTGCTGAAGTGATTAAATAGACTACTGTACATCTACAAACTGTTGTCGGAAAATTCGCTAATTATACCTGGAATAGCTTTGATTCCTATAACTCCGTCTTTGTTTTTTAACAGGAAGCGAAGTGGTGACAGTTGGCAAGTTCTATGCCACTTTCCTAATCCAGAATTGGTTCCGTGAGTGGAAAAAGAGAAGAAATCTGTCCAAGGACAGTCGGTATATTCCCAATATCACCGTGAGTGTTCAACCACCGTCATCGATGTGATGACTGTTTCTCGGAGTTGTAATCATAATATTATTTGAAACAGCAAAACGAAATTATGTTGAATTTATGCATTATAAATTTAATTATGGTAAACATCAAAAAGCTTACGCCTCATTTACTTTTGATTCATATAAACATACGTTAGTAGTAAAGAAGGGTGATCTCTTTATCGATCGATAATTGCCTCTCTTTGGCGGTCACTATTGACAGTTTAAACAAATACAGTAGGTCATGTCTCTATGCTCTCATCAAACATGTGTTTGGGCGACATTCTGCTGGATTACAGTGATTACCGATATTCAGAGAGCAGTATTAATTGGGAGGAAAGATTGAGTTCATACGAGCAGACAAACAGAATGGACTATGAAAAGATTAATTGGTTTAAACAAATGGCTTTGGGAGAAAAGAAGCGAGACAAAATAAAAAGAGAGACTCCAAAGGAAGCAATAGAAAAGGCGATTTTCAGTACAAGGCAGTTTATCTATTGTAGTTCCAATAAGACATACGGTTCATATATAGCTTTTCCTGAGCTCTCAGTCTATATATTTATTTTCAGGCTGGTGATCGTATGATTCCGCATCAGCCGAACTTGATGGGCATTCCCAGAAGACTCTCCTCTGAACTGATCGGAGATGAGTTGAAAAGGAAACCAGTCAGTGTGAGTAGTGCTAGCACTAGTAAACAATGTGGCTGTCCCTAAACTTCTATAACTCAATTAATTGACTTTCCAAATGGGTCGTTCTCTATTGTTTCTCCGTTTCCCTCCATATCTCTCATCATTTACTCTCCAATATCACAAACTAATCTGCTTGTCTCCTATCATTAACGACCTACCCAGACACTGGCACATCTGTGTACGACAGGATGCTGCAGCGAGAGGTTCCAATCCTGTAGACCGAAATGACAAACTCTGCGGAAGAATATGGAACTCCCCACTTGCCTTCTCATAGTCCTACCAGTTCACCGTACAATGGGTACCAAGCCATTGTAACATTTTTGACAACGAGGAGGCGGCAGACTAGCCGGAGAAGCGACTGAGCTACCCCAGGAGGACGTCGACCTAGCCCTCGACACAAACAAAGACTACTCTGGTCAGCGAGTCACGCCAACACAATGGAGGACAAGGGTAGAATCTTACGCAGTCTGAGAAGAAGCTCCCGGCAGGCGGAAAGAGGGCAGAGGAGTTGACCTACAGACAACTCCTGGCAGGGGTATCCCCGCTTAACAACCAGTATCTTTACGTAATCGGAAAATCACCAAGTCCGAACTACACAACATCCTGCACAGAAGACAGTATCCAACACTTGCTAACAGAGTGTTTATTTGGGACGAGCTGAGAGAACACCTTTTTGATCTCAACCCGGACATCGAGCCTATTCTGGACAATTCGAATAGGTAAGTGTATGAGGATTCTGAGGGAGATGGGTCACTTCGCGACCCCGCCAATGTCCGCCCTGGAAGGCGCGGCCTGTAGAAGAAGAAAGAGGAGGAGGAGGTGGCGTACCAACTTCTTGCAGGTGAAAGTCCCACTCATCAACACCGGACTTTTCAGGATAGGGAAGACAAACTCCCCCTTATGCTGAACGTGGGGGTTACCGACGACGCGGAACACTACTGGTCACCAGCAGGTCTACGGGAAAGTATCTTTGGGCGCAACCCCACCCTCATAGACCTCAGGAACCACCCAAACGGCGTCATACAGCTCATCAGGAGCATGGGCCGTGATGATCTACTGTAAGCCAGTAACGCGCTTGCTGGTCGTCGCTTTGTTCGCTTGGGTCTTCTTTTAGACCCCTTCTTTATCCGTGCCAAACTGCACGGGAGGCAACGTGGCTGGAAGAAGAAAACGATTAAGGTGGCGTCCCTTGCAGATTTGCGTACCTGCCACTATGTTCTCTTCAAATATATATCTAATAAGATCTCTTTGGGCCTCCAGAAAACGGTTTGTAGAGCGAAAGATGGTGGTTTTAAAGAAAAGATACATCATTTGCAACAATGAACAGTAGCACAGCTATGGAGTTTTCTATTCACAATGCGACTCTTCGCTATTCCTCTATTTATACAGCGTGATCACGGCGCCAGCTTCTTCAAGCGTACCTTCTCCAGCCTGCGACGCAGCCGAAGCGGCAGCACCAAAAACAACGAGGGCCGCGAGGAGACCAATGGGGACATTCCAGCGGGCAGCCCTGTCGGCAGCCCCGTCTCGCCTCCGCCAGTCAGTATTCGCCCACCCAGTCCGGAGCTGGAAATGGCGGCGCGGAACAGGCAAGATGAACGGTAAGTTAGCCATCCATACATGCATACTGTATACCTATACCAGTGAAAGTAGTCTTTGTGTTCATCGGTGATCAACTCGTATATCAATATACAGTAGTTAGTTGTTTGTAGTCGTATTATCGTGCATCTGGATAGAGCTTCTCGGCATCATTTCTTATTCGCTTATATCGACTGATCTCCGTACACTATATAACTTTTCTGTGTCTTGCCTCTCTCATGTTTTTCCCGTTTCAAAACATTTGCAGCCTATATGCTCCTCTGAATGTAATTCTGCTTCTGACCTTCCTGAGAGTTCTTGGGTACTTCAGCAGTCAAGCATCGCATTGTGCTATTAACTGCATGGATAAGATGCAATGAGTACTAAATTGTTTGTTGAATGGGCATGGCGCTGAATAATTCGCTCAAAGCATGTCAGAATCAAGTTTTTCGTATTTAGCAGTATATACAGTACAGTAGGATTAAGTTGTATGTGTAGTTAAACATTTCAATCTAATCAACGTTTTGCATTGATATAATTCCATAGTTTTTCTCTCTCTCTTTCTGTTTATTGTTACAGTACCGGTGGTTTGGATGACTTTATGGCCTCACTTTACCTCACCTCGTCGACAGTATAAAGACCGCCTTAGGACACAAAATTGTGAATATTCAGTGCCTTTGTGTGCATAATACACCTCACTAGGTACAATACGTTTGTTTAACCAAAGCTAACACACAGAGCGAATTGTAAAATATTCTAATAACTATAAAAGTGAACTGTGCAACAATGCTCCCCTAACCATTAAACTTTCGATTATGCGAAATTTGTGCTTATTACATACAATTAATATTTTTTATATTTTGATTAATTTAATATTTTTAAGATACAGAAGTGTTACGGAATATGAATAGTTTTCATTTTATCAAAGCAGTTTATTAAGTCTAAATACAAATTTAATTTTTCTGAGCCCAGTGAACTTATACTTAGCTAAATATTTAATGTAAGCCTATAAACAAAACTCATATACTGTACTTCTTACAGACATACAGATACTTGTAGTTATATTGGTGGTTTATTGAGTTAACTTATGAGTATTAAAATTTGAAGTATGTGTTAATGTTTAGGTCGTGCCTGCCCGATAGTGAAGGCTATATTTAGTATAGCATACGGAAATAGTGACTTTAATAACTTATTATCGGGTTATTTATATACGTGCAAATATGTATAGGCTGGCTTATGGGTCAAACACGTCCCCATTATTCATGTCTATACTTTAAGACTAATTCTATATACAAAGTCATTATTTCCTTTAATTCATGTTACAAAAAACACCTTGGTCATCTACATGTTACCGACAAGATTTAACAAGTAAGTAATATTTAGTAAGAAAAGCATTACAACATATAGATGATTAAGAAGCATAAAGTAAAATAAAACGACATCAAAGTCGCTTCTAGAGATATAAACACCTAAAAGAGTAAGTCCCCTCTAGCTGGTACATCTAATATTTTGGAGTAGAAAGAAAGCCATTTTGAAACAACTCATTGTGATTAACATGTCAAGGGTCTCCATAAACGTTTGGAATGTTAAATAAATCAAGTCAAGTAATATCATCTTACTGCACCAATGTCACTTCGGATAAGTCTCAGATCAATATCACGAAGGCAGTTTTTACGGTCTGTTTACTGATTGACTGAATTTACTGCTCTACACATGTAGACATCTGATGACTGACTTCCTGAGCTGTAGAAAAAAACACAAGCGAAGGACTCTTCTTCGTCGTCACAAAAAAGAAGTGTGATCATCTTACCTGTTTGATTTCTCCTTCATAAGTTTAAGTTGTTGCTCAAACGATCCTGCGCTCTTGGTGTCACTTCGGGCCTGAAATGTTTGCGAGTATCTCTAACCGGTCCAGTCTGTTGGGATTTGTATCGCAATTTATGAATTGCCTTTTTTGGGCGAAGCGTTTAGTCTTCAAACAATTTCTTTTATAGCTAAACCTGCTACCAGGATGCTTATAGCCCTTGCTCCATCGAAATCGTAGAAACATGGCATGATTTGCAGAAGAAGCTCGACACCAACAAACAAACAAACATCTGAAATAAAAGCGATGATTGATTTATGGAGAGTTGTGAGTTAATCTCGCATTGATGAGTGCAATGATATTATCGAGTTTAGTGAAGTGAACAGTGTTCGTGATTTAAACAAGGAACATTGAATTTTGTTACTTTTCATAAGTGACATGCATACGATAATGCAATCAGGGTTCTTTCTCCACCTATAACCTATGAACTTGATTTCTTTAACATTCCGAACATTTCTTGAGGCCATTGAAATGACCTTCTATATTAAAAAATCTGATATACCAGAGGGTCTTACTTTTCTGAGATGTGTTTACATATAACTGCGAAGCTAATATTAACTAAATGTAGCGTGATCCATGTTTTGCGTGCTGGTTGTGCGGTGTGTCCGCAGATTGTGGCGAATCTGCTCTGTGTTCAGCTTCTCCTCCAATGAGAGCTCCGTGTGCGAACAGCGGGCGAGTTACACCAGGTACCCCCCTCCCTGTGCCCAATGTTTGTTGTCCTCATGGTTGTCCTCCTGCACCGCGTCCCTTTCTTCGTCCACACCGCACACTCGTCCACATCCCTCGTATTTTGTGATGAATAAATTAAAGGTATTCTCGTGCATATGCATTTTTTGTGAAAGAAAAAGGATCTGTTTACGGACTTTTGGTTTGTTTATTTGTTATAGTCTGATGTGCACATCGCACCGTTTCTGCTGAACACAAATTGTACACTCCCTGTCATAGAGCATGTGGTTCACATACTGTATGATTTTAGTTTTGACTTACTGAGATGCAGCGAATTTACATACAGTATGCATTATACCGTAGGTTGATTGATATGGATTAAAACTTGACCCATCAGAACCAAAGTAAATGCACAAGAACGTAAAGCCTTTATGAGAAAACCAGTCCAGTACTCGAATGTTTCCCATCAACTTTCAAGTACTAAGGGAGATGTTCAAAACCTGTACGAGAAAGCAAGATCGGCCACCAGGTGAGACGTTAACACTTGAAGCGATAGTCTTAAGTGCACACTGTAGGAGTGAGACAGGGATGTATTCTTTGCGCCACCCTGTTTATTCTTTCCCTATACTTGGGAAAATAATAATGCTTGACAGCAGACAAAAGCTGTCAGAAATGACGAGTAGCCTATATGAATAATCAGCGAGAATATGTGGCATGAAAATCAGTTCGGAAAAGCGCATGGTGATGGTGACAGGAAGATACGTAAAATGCAGAAATGCAAATGTTTGGGGGCAACATTTACGAAAAAAAAATCAAGCATAAAAAATGAAGTTAAAAACTCAAAACTGGGAAATATGGAAGGAAGACAAGAAATTTTAACATGTAAGACTAATTCAGATGATTATTAAAAAAGGAAGCTAACCTTCCTTTTTGTACACCAGATTGGACGCAATGCAATTAAAAAAGTTATCATGCAAGGAACTGCTTCTGAAGGCAGAAGATATATCATGGACAACCGATACGAACTTGGCAGGAGGACATTAAATAATGGACTGGGCCAGAGGAACTGAAGTCAAAACATAGAATGAGGCTAGAAGAATGATATAACGGAATACTGTATTTTTTCTTCGAACATCGGTTTGCTATTCATTCTGTAGATTATCTTTTATCATTTATTAATGTAGGTCATCAAATGGTTTTTGTTTGATTTTATAGTAAAAACTTTCAGGATTTATTTTTTAATGTTTTTGTTATATTTTTTCATACATAATATTATTTGGCATTGACAAAAATCCTATACTTTGACACGTTTATCAGTACGTTTTAATACATTTTTCACATAGTAATATTGGTATATATGTTTGTATGTTCACATGATCGAGACACAGGTCAACTCTGACAACTGGTTTTGAGGCACTGCCATAGCCCTCGAAACATGTTCAGAGATCTTTCTTTTCTGAGAAAATGATATGGAAAGAGTGAATGTGTCTGAAAAGTTAATGACTCAGCATGCGGATGTGAAGTAAGAAGAGTGACGGAGCATTTTGCCACAGTACGCAGCGCTGCCAGAAGGTGACATCCCCATGTTTCTCGGCAGTGCCGGTTGGAAGTTCATGAATCTGAAGAAGGCTGGGAGCAATGTGGGCTATATCTGCAGCAAATGAGGTCCGCTTTTATGTTTTCCTTGTTGTGATACGATCATCACTTTGGCGACTTACTGTAGGTGCGGGAAGGGTTGCAGCTAGACTACAGAGACTTTTTGAATGTTAACAACATTATCACGGATTATTGGACTCCGCAAGGGAAGCATTGGGGTGATAATTAATTCGATTTCCACTTTGTAGGCAGTTTGAGTTATTGCATCAAAACATTCATGTTGTCCTTGTCGTCTATTATTATCTGTCAGAGACGCAACCAACGTCTTTAAAAGTGTAAAAAGCAGGTACAATAACATAAAACAAATATACAATAAATTTATAGAAAGTGAATGGCACAATATAGTATCTTTATCAATAAAATACTACTCAAAGGCTTAGTAGTCAATAGTACAGAAGTTTGAAACAGCGCTGTTTCGTTCTCGTTAGATCCTGTTAATTGCAAAGGGCCACACTCTGTTTGCTTTTATAATTTCCTCTACCAATAATGTGGTGATGCAGTGTATGGCGTTTTGTTATAAAGTGGTCTGATATACATATTTCGTAAATACTAGTTTATGTGAAATGTAAGGAAACATAATGGCAATGCAGTAAATGTTTTTCCTCATAAATCATCAAAATCAATAAATCTTTTGGTGATTTCTATCAATTTCTTTTTCTGTTTTTTTCTAGCTTATCGCCGGTCTATGTTGTATAGCTCTGCATGCGTGCTTGGTCTCAAATGTGCTATTGATTCTAGTTGTAGCAGCCGAATGATTCTAAACGTCACATGTTTCTGGTCGCTGTTCAGTTTTAGCCGACCAAACAAAAGCAGAATAAACTCAGTCTTTAAAAAATGGTTGGAGTTAAAAATCCTCATTGATTTTGCAACACATCTTCATAAACACAATCAATAACAGCTAGAAATCGTATTGACCTCGCTTTCACAACGACTGAGATATGTCCATCAGTAAAAGGTTACCTGTAAAACTGAAAAAACACGTAGTCTTTTAGTAGTGATCAGTGTGTCCCCCCCTGGCATGGCGGCCTTGCAGTTGAGGCATCGCTATCTCAAAGGGTTCACCAAACTTCCTAAAAATCTCAGGGATTGCCAGGTCAAGCTCAGCCATCATGGTCGACTCATACCTATACTTTGTGACGGTTTTGCCTTCTTTAAAACGATGATGTGTGGCGTTGAGTACCACGGCGTGCTCGATCTGGTAGATAACTTGGAGGACTACACTGAAAATAGAATTATGTAAATTGTCTGCTAATTAGCTGTTTTCTACGCAAATGACGTACCTTTCTTTTAGAAAAACGTGGTTTATCTCATAATTTATTTTCAGCACAAAAATATTTGGGACACGATATACTTAATGCATTTACAGTAAGTACAACATAAATTACATTAATGAATTATAAGATACTAATGTATCTTAGCTCTCTTGCCCCCAAATTTTCTTTACCACAGTAGTGGTTATAAAGTGTACTATAATTAAAAATGACTATAATATTATTAATAAAATACATTATTAAGTTTATTACCACATGCTACTTGCTAAGTAGTATGTGCCTTTTATGAAAATACAGCTTTTTGGACGTCATTTTGTTGTTGCACGTAAAAATTACGTTTTTGATTTGCAGTGTATAGGCTTAAGGATCAGCTGCACATACCGTTCACGATTGAACATTCCATCCATGTGGTACTTGAGATTTCTGTAACGCCTCCACCAAAGGGATTGTTTTCTTCCATGGCATTGTCTGTGTGAATTTGTAGTTTTATATACTATTGAGAGTTTCTCAGTCGTGAAAGCGAGGTCAATAAAATTTCTTGTGTTATTGTGTTGCCAGATTATTTGATCTTTGTCGGAGTAGTTTTTGTTTTATAAGGTCCTTAACCTTATGTGAAAACTCTAAATAGTTTGTGTTTGGATACTTTTGGTACTTAGAACCATTCGGGTTGCGCTTTGGGAAAAGAGTGTTGACTTACTACATTGTTCTGAACCTATTTAATCTCTCCTCATTTTCATCACTCTGCCGTATGTACAGTATATACTGTATATTGCATATTTCGACTTCTCTAACTTACTTAACTGCATGACTATAGCTTCTAACGCTTAAAGGTGTTCCTTGCCCATATCATCCGCCTGCTTGCTTCATTGGCGTGCATGTCCTCATCCAGTCTGCTCAGCTGCAACCAGCATGATGGGGTGGTAGTGGTGGAAGACCCAGCAGCAGGCGCAGGAGGAGCGGAACGCGTTCCGGCAAGACGACCACGCTCCCTCTGCATCGGCGACCATCGTCGACGGCTAGACTGTCGCCAACCGAGACGCGAATCCTGCGCCCTGCTCCACCTGAATAATGCCATCTCCGTCTACAGTCCTTCCGCCGTCGGGTAATGCCTTAGCCCTTCGCATTTAGTACAGATTGTAATATTTAGGAATTTCACAGCATTCGCGCAGAAAAGTAAGTGGAATTTGACATACTATTTAGTTCTCGCAGAGTTGCTTATACCTAATTCTAAAAGGAATGACGGAATATCTGGTCACTAATGACATTTGATTTACGATACTGTAAATCACATAATTATTTATGGACAATTTCATCGTAAATTAGTGTCATAACTGACTGTCGACCCATTTTAGACCATGAAAATAATAAATTTTGACCGTTCCATACCCAGTATGTATAGCAGCATCCATAAAGTTACTAAAGAATGTTAATTAAATAGTGAACTTATTAATAGTGTTTCAGTTAACACTGCCACTGCTACTCTGTCTCCCTCTGCCGACAACAGGCGTCTGTTGCATAAGCTTTATATTCTGACCTTTTGTGTCACCCTAGTGATAAGAAAGTTTGTAATATATATAACATGAATAAACAGACAAACAATATTATCGGAGTCTATCGTATATATGGAGACACAACTTTGTCCTCCTTTTCTGCCACCATATCAACCCAGGCAATGTTGTTATATTTATCTGATTAGGAGCGCCTTGAAACCTACAACTTTTTCCTCTATAGAATTATGTTCCCTCCCAATAGCAATGCAACGTCACAGTGTTAATTAGCAGTCACATTCAATTTCCAATTAATATTTTTTTGCAGACAACTAAACAAAACAAAACGAAACCACTTGTCTCAAAATCCAATTTACCGTTTTCTATCTACTGTACATATATGCGTATAATTTCCGATTTATAGATTTATAAATAGTTATCTAGGCCAAAAGAATTTAATATAACTTTTCTTTCAAGTATTTAGGAACACGAATTTCGACATTAATAACTAAACCCCATTCAATTAAATTCATTAAATTACTTATTAACGATAATTTTTAAAACTCTCCCCCGTTTCTCCTCGTTTGTGCTTTATTCTGAACATCTCTCTTCACCATTCCAACTGTTTCCCCCGCATACAGTAAATTCTTCTCCTTATAGAACCAAACTTTTATATGCTTTTCTCGTGTATCTTGTTTAAGCCCAAAGTGAGTCTCGTCTCTCTTCCATGCCGACAATTTTAAAATGCACTTATATTATTTTCCATTTTTCTCACATTCTACTGATCAATATGCGACTGAACTAGAATTTCTCTACAGGTTTTAACTCCAGAGATGTACAATCGTGGTCTAATAGTACGTAGACTACAATAGGTGAATCATAAATTGGAAACACCTCAGCCGAGATTTCACACGCAGTGGCAAATGAACGGGCCTTTGTATATCAGTGAATTTGACCACCATCTTCTTCCTGGTCGGGGGGAGGGCGGGTTACCGCCCCAATCTCCCTGAAAAAGGGCAGCACACGGTCGCTGCCCGCCATGACGTCGAGAGCTGACACCGGGCCAAGGAAATGGCCCCTTGCGCCTGCATGGGCCGAGCACATAATGAGGAGGTGATGGAGGTCTTCGGAGCCGCGTCGTTGTGGAAGTCCCTTTTCCCAATGTGGTGGAGGTAAAAAGTCAATTTGGGGAGTGTCCGGTGCGCAGCTAGGACGTAGAAATCTGATCTGCGCGAGAAAGCGGCTGGTCTGGTGGGTTGATTGGGCCGGGGAGACAACAACGGTGGGTAAGGGAATGCGGGTCCTAGTTGTACACATTTGTGGAGAGGGAAGAGGCAAAACGGGAAATGGCTGTACGGGCTGAGGAGAGGTCGATTGGGAGGTTCTCAGGGAGAGCGTCGCCGGTCCTGGCAGCCTGGTCGGCTTCCTCATTTCCGCGAAGGCCGCAAAGACCCGGGACCCATTGGAGGACAATGGAATGGGTTTGGGCAAGAGTGATGAGGCAGGAGAAAATGTCCTTGCAGATCGCGGTGGTTTGGGCAGATGGTTCGGCGAAGAGACGGGAGAGGAGGAAATGAGAGTCGGACAGAAATCGAATTCCTGTCAGGTCGGCGAGATTGGGGAGGGACATGATGCTTTCGGCGACTCTGAGGCAGGCAACAGCCTCAGCTCGGATGGAAGAGGCAATGAGACCTGCAGGGGCTGAGATAGTAAAGTGTTCATTTCCCCGGATGTAGAGTACAGGTCCGGCACCTCCTTGACTGGTGCGTTCCGTTGCAGAGCCGTCGGACCAGGCGTGGATATCTGGTAGGGGGTCGTCAATGGTCTCCATGGCAGCCAATTTGCGCAAGAGTGGGTGTCGTCCATCGAAGTCTTTGTAAGGAGGTTGGGAAGAAGGGAGATATTCGAGGTCCATCATTTCGGGTGTGTGGTAGGTACATTAGATCTACCAAACCTCTTTCTGCTAATAAATGTTTCTAGTTCGCGAATGTGTTTTAAAGTTTTCATAACACAGCTCTGGCTCACACTCATACAAGTCGAAATAGCGCCGTATGTAGCTTTTGCTGCTTTAGAATTAATATTTCGTCCTTTTTCTTGTTGGTAATTCCTTTATTTTACCCATTGCTGAATTTCATTCAAATTAGAATTTGGCACGCACAAAATGTAATCAAAGTAAGTTAGCATACTAAAACAGTTTAAATTTATCGATCACAACATCTCTACTGTTATTATGTAGAAAGGTTTACACTATTAGAATAAATGTTAGTAATAAAATTATTCCATGTGTTTTTTATCCGGGATTCCAAACTTTTGGCCACGACTGTCCATTACTTTGATTAGACTACTACTGTATCTTTCGAGATTTTTCTAATACAACTTGATGAAAGTCAAACAGCTATTTTGGGCTCGGGTTATACTAGCCTAAATCTCAGTTTTCTAGAAGGAGGAAAAACACATAAATCAGTAAGTCAATTTGGATGGATATTTGTTTTTCGTAAAAGAAGCCGTTTCCACAATATATTTTTTTAATTTATATAAAGCAATTTATTTTATCGGTGAAGTGATTTGTTTATATTGACTGCTATTAGATATGACATCACAATCTCTGTGGATTCTGATTCTGCCAAACTGTTAGATCTTTTGATTTTTGCCAGTAATCCTGTTTGATTAATAACTTGCAGACAGACAGACAGACATACAGTACATCATTTTGCTGTTTTGATTTTATTCGCGGAAACAAAATTTTCTTCTATTTCTATTTAACTTTGTAAATAGGTCCATAAAATTGAATATGACCGCTCGTTCAACAATCTGTAAACCGGGTAAATCCATCCATGCAATTGTGAATTTCAAAACGAAACTTTTAGATATATTGCAATTCATGGCATCTGGAAATTAAGACACGCATCAAGTACAAATCAATGCATTACGTACGATTTGGGACAGATGTATTCTGTTTGTGAAGACTCGTCTTCCTATGAGAGAGAAATTAGTATAGATATATTCTTTATAACGAATACGAAAATCAGATTAATATGGGACATGGTATATTTATTACTACAGATTTCGGTTATGCAGTGTTTCAAAGGCGGCGTATAAACACAATATACTGTACAACCTGATAGTTAAGCGAACTAAATTTGGGTTACAGACAAATTCAACAATTTGAAAACGGTAAGAAAAGGAGAAGTGACATTGTTAACTAAAGAAATATTAAGAGAAGGGGAGCAGTTGATGTGAATTGCCAGGTCGAAGTTGGCACGGCCAGTACATAATGTGCAGAATTGTTGAATGTTAACGGTACACTATTTAGGAGCTTCTGCTATTTAACAGTGTTTTATGAAACAGACTTTAGCAGAACAGTTATTTAGGAGCACCTGGCTTCGTGTCCAAAACTGATTGGTCACTGTGTGTTTAGGTTGCTCACTGTCTGGAACTCCTTGATATCGTTATTGCAGTATGTGGCTTCCGCACCAAACGGATGATTTATGCATTACTTAAAAAACAAAAATCACCCAGATTTTGGCTGACAACGTCGCTGCTTATTGCAGACACAATTTATAAATTAGTGATTTATTCTTTACATTTGTTTTGTTGTCCCTGTGTGATTTTGGCTTGTTGGTGCACATCACTCTTTGTATGTACATTATATAGGGGAGTTTCTATTCGACCTATACGCCATTTATTCTCGCGTGAGTGTCATATGCTCCGTTTTGGAGACCTTCTGCGGCTGAAATTTCAGTTTCAGTCCACCACAGATAGAGATTTCTTTCTCGTTTGTCACTCTCACTGCCTCCGTCTGTTCTTTGTTTCTGTTAGCTTGCATGGGGCAGCAGCTGTTTGCTAACACCACCAATCTGATGCCTTTTTCCAGATCCTCCGCCGGTCACGTGTCCTATTCCGAGCTGGTCGGCGATCCGCCATCCTCCTCTCCTCTCAGTGGTCGTCTGATGGGCAGTCCTAGGGCCTTGGCCGGATGTCTGGGACGCGGAGCGGCTTCCACCGAAAGTCTGACCCCGCTAGAGGACTCCGAGCACTCCGGGGTACGTTGATACAATGATTATTTTAAAAATATATTAACACTTATTTAAATTACAGCACTGCTTTAAGCTGATCCTAGCGTCTTCCTCCGTCCTCGGAGATGCTGGCGGAGTCTGGGTGGTTCCGTCAGACCTACCCTCCTAAAAATGTTGATGTCTTTCTTTTGGATCATTGAGCGCTGTTGAGACGTCGACCGTGTGTCCCCCTCACCAAAGAATGCCCACCTCTTCGTGGTGGTAGGGACAACGCGGGCCGAAATGGGCATTCAACCTCCCGGGTCGCCCGGCGACTTTGTGACTCCTCTCTCGTCTTCACGGGTTTCTTTTAAACTGCAGGGTGCCCTCCAGCCCACCTCCTACAGTTCCCCCCTCTGGGCTGGCTTTCTTTCCCACCTCTTCCACCCCACTCACTCTTGCTTCTCCCGCCTTCTTATTCTAACTCTTCTTCTCCGTGCGGGCATCCATCCTCACCCTGGCCCTGTTCG
>JAUYWV010017899.1:0-11813 GCA_032274565.1 Nematoplana nigrocapitula
ACCCCCCTCAGTGTAATAAACCTACACCCCTCAGTGTAACAAACCTACACCCCTCAGTGTAACAAACCTACACCCCTCAGTGTAACAAACTACCCCCCTCAGTGTAATAAACCTACACCCCTCAGTAGTGATCACTATTCAAAAGTGATTTGAGCCTTGCAACTTGTTCTAGTGTGGTTTCCTGTTCGATGATGTTCAATCTAAGACCACTTCTTCTTCTCCGGAAACCTTCCATTAGAAGACTGTTACCCTGCGTTTCAGAAAACAATTTGATATTAGTATAATGAACTATACACCCAAATAGGCACCACAAAGTGCGCATGTGTTAGTGTTTCTACTGATGTAGCCCTCAGTATTAGCAGTGATTGAGGAGCAACGATTGGTGCAATAAGCAGATTCTACAAACGATTTTCCATTGATAACTATTCGCATAGCTGTACCTACCGTCACTGTAAGGATGCTTCATTTGCATTATAGCTTTCATACGGGAGAACTCTATAAAGTTTGATGTCTCTATATTGTGTGATTTCAAAATGAAATGGTGTGTTTCAATTTGTGCTCATTTTCTGCTCTTTTAGGAACAAAAGGGAAATCTTAAGGATTCAATCCCCTGCCACCAAGACAGTTTAAGTGCTACTCAATAGAATAACTTTACTTTATGCGAAATGTTCTACTAGAATAATGCTAAAATAAAAGTTTTAGTGAAGCAGTGTTTGGTTTTGTCAATACTTTTCGTAATCTCATTATAATGGCGAACCTGTTAACATTGCATGTACATAAATTCACTTCGCACTGCTAAACTGAGGGTGCCTAGGCTTTGTCACCACCGTGGAGAGGATGATCAGACCTTGAAGCACTGGCGACAGGTTGTCCCTGCTCGCCTAGGTTCGCGCCTCTGGCGGTGCTGACGGTGACAGTTCCGGTTCCTCTGACAGTCAACCTTCCTACGGGTCTTATTTTGGTAACCACATTTTATTCTTCTTGCACGCCACGTCAGAATTAGGGCCGGTCCGGTGAGAGAGGGTCGACCTAAGGGTCATCCCTCCCCACCTGTCTTAGATGGGTCAAATTCTTGGGAGCAGGTTGGTCAAGGATATCTTCGAGCACCGCTATGGGTCCCCTGTAACGACACTATTGCATGCAGAGAGAAAATATTTCTGATTGCATACGAATGCTGAGCGCTTTTGATTGCCCCCCTGCTTCGATCCATGCAGACAGTGTGCACAGGCAACTGACACGTAAAAGAGTGCGCCTCCCGAGTAGAGACACTAGCGATGTACACGACTACTATATTTACTGTACACATACTGTCTATGTGTGACTCACTGCAATAAAGACTTGACTAAGAACGTGTAAACAGTACACCCCCACTCCCCGCACCAGGTTCTTTATAGCTTGGACATTGTGCTAGAAGGTGCTAGACAATGTCCTATTGTAAACAGTATGTGTAGTCTGAGCTCATGGCGCTGCCGATCTGGAATCTGTCTATTTGCAGTTGGACAAGATGCCTTAGGCTTTTCCTGCACATCGAGTCCAATTCATGTGTCGGCTTCAGGTGGAGTGCTTTGTCGCACGTGCCAGGACCCACTCCATTTCTTTCTGCGATGAAGAACTGCTCTTGCTATTCCCAGTTCCGCCTCCCGACGCTCACCGACCCTCAGGTTAAGAAGAAGTCGGGAGGACTATAGAGTACATAATTACTCTTGGGAGGACTCTGTTAGCTTTAAGTTGATGTGGGCGTTCGTTTGAACTAACAAAGAATAAGCAGCCAATTTGTTCTCCGGTGCCATTTCATTAGACCTATATTTTTCGATATTGAAGGATCTACATGTAACACCCTAAGGAGACTGAACCAATTCCTGCACTTACTGTTATCTTTGTAGGCCAAAAGGTTACGTTGCTTTATATTGGGGAGAGTAGTTATAGTCCCCGTCTAGGAAGATCTTCTGGTTTGATGGCGAAGGTCCCCATGCTGTTCTTCTTAAGTGGACCGCTTCTACGATTTTCGTATTCCCCAAGAGATTAGGGCAGTTAGTGTCCACGCAAAGAGCACATGCAGGCCTCTCCATATTGAGTCCTTCTAATGAACTTCCAGAGATATACACATAAAATTAGACAGAGCTATTGAATGGAAATGCCTTATATCCTAGTCAAGAAAGCTAGCGCATTGGATCCCAAATTTTTCGACCTACTGTAACTTTAGTACACGACTAGTTTTTAAAAAGGTACGTAATGCTTTTATTACATTGCAAGCAGAGCTGACAGCAGCTGAAAGAATTGACCGTCGATCATTAAACAATTTTCGCAACCTAGGCTGCATGGACCAGCTATGAATTTATTGTTTAATATCTTAATGCATCTTTTGTTTATTCTATTTAAGCCTATACATATATAGCCTAGAAAATACGTCAACCCGTGAGAAAAATTAGGCAATGTTAATGTGACTTTTATTAAACTATTAATTAGCAACGAATGCGGCATATTTTTAAATAAGTAAAATGTCACACCGACGCTTGTCTATAATTGGTTCAGGAAACTGGGGGTCCACTATTGCCAAAATTGTTGGCGGCAACGTTAGAAAACATGCAGGATTTGTAGATGAGGTAGGTACGTCTGGTATTATATCTTTTCGGAGACACTTGTAGTGCTTATAACTTCACTTATCCGAATTTTAATGTCGCTGGACGCCCTTCTGGAATAAATTTATTTCAGTCATAGACATATTTCCAGCAATGCTGTAAAATTTTAGAATCCTTGCTGTGAAATCTTGAAATTTATTGATTTTAACTATAAATCAGCCATTTTGGTTAGTAATTTATATACTTTTGTCCAATTCATGCTGTGAAATTCACAGCAAATAATTATTTTCAGAGAACATGTCCTCCGAAACAGTACTTTATTCCAAAGGGGGTTATTCATACAGTTGTTTATACAGTTTGTAATAAATGTGGGAGAACTACTGAAAAAGTGTTTAAACCCTTGACTTGACTTTGTTATGGACTTGTGGATTTAGCTGCAGATTTTGGGATCCTTACAAAATTAGAATTAACCATTATAAAGAAAAATACCCAGAAAAATTTACAGGAAAGGTTTAATACATATTTTTTAGGCACAAAGTTTAATACATATTTTTAGGCATAAGGTTTAATATATATTTTTTAGACAGTTTCCTTTTTACCATCATAAAATAAAAGTGATTAATAAACATTTTTGGTTTATATAATGCAAATAAACAATTATAAAAAGTGTTGCATGATACTTTATTCCCTATTATTCGACACAATCCTGCCAGGCAGTCGCATTATGTCCAATGAGTGGATGGTGTACCAAGGCATCTGCGCAATTGGCGACGGTATACACACCTACTCAGTTATCAACCATTCCAAAAACTTTATTTGTCCCAATGACCCTGAGGTTCATATAGAATAAATAGGAGGTCTATGAAGTCATACGAAGAAAAAATTAAGACACCAGTATAGGACTAGTTTTAACTTTTTTAATCATATACAAGTTCATCTGCCGCAACTGGAATATTAATAACAACAGTAACTATTTTACTCATATATTGTGTAGTATTTTGGGAACAATATCCTTTATAAATTAAAATAGTTCTGTAAGCAGTCTTTTGTGTAGTTGTTATGTATATATACTAAATACATTATTTATGGACTTTTTAAACTTATTTTTATTATATTACAATTAAATAGGAAATTACCCTTTTTTATTACATATTTATATTTTGCAACATATATTATTAATTACTACGAATATATTAAATAATTTTAGACTAGTTTGAATAAAATACTATAAATATATCATAGGTATATTAAATATCAATAAAAATATTAGGAAAGGTAAATGAATATTAATAATAAGCAAATGAAATAACAAAAAATCTAATTACCAAACCTATCAAATATAGTATATGACCGAAATGACCCTTTTGATATTTTATAAATTATATAACTAGAAACCATAAATCAAAAGTATAAAACTTGACTATAAAAATACATTTCAAAATTTAATATATAAACTAATGCATTGACTATATATCAATATGTAAAGTAGTCATAATTTATATGATAAATTAAAAAATATTTTATAGTTATATTTTAAAAATCATATTTTTTATAATACTAAAATTTTACCTTTACTATTTTCTAAGCTTTTATTAATCATTTTATTTATTTATTTAAATTAGTCTGAAAACACACGTATTTCATTAAAATAAAAACTATTTAAAACTAAATGTAACAAATACTAAAGCACAAAAAGGAATAAATGTTATACAAATATATATTATATATCTACCTAAATATAAGACTAAAAAATGCAATTTTTTGTAAATTACTAATTTTAATATGATATAACTAATCAAATAAATAAATAGATTTTTAGCAGAAAGTCATCTAGTGGCAGCTTCAAGGTGGAGGTGGATCAACCATAGTCTGGGATATATTTTCTTAAGCTGGTTCACTCTCTTTAAATTATGTCAGTGCCATAGCATTTAACCTTGTTTAACCACCAACTAGCTTGAGGGGAACAACATCCAGGTAATGTTGTGGCCAGTATTAGTCCTGACCCTAATCCCATGTAAAACTGCTGGGCCTATCTGAAGAATGAACTAGACAAGGTTGAGATCTATTTTTTTAGTAATACCATATATTGATTGAATAAATATATTAATTTTGGGATAATATCTTCTGCCTTAAAAATATGAGCAGAATAAATAAGTGAATCTTGCTTTATTTGTTACTTTTTTCTAGCACTGTATAAACTAATTAAAATGATGACTATCCACATTAGTGATAATTTTGCAAAAATAAGTCTATATACACTGCATTGCAAAAAAATAGAATTCTTTCCTGGCTGTTCTCAGTAGACATTCAATCTTATCACCTTACTTCAAATTTAAACTATCCAATTAGGTAGAACTTAGGGCTCAGATGTCTCACAGGATTGCTTGTACTTTGTAGGGTCACCTATGCATCATACAGTATGTCTAGACAGCCTAAAGACACATTCTCGAAAAAGTAAAATCGTGTCTACTGAGAACACCAAGCAAGAATTCCATTTTTTTTGCAATGCAGTGTAGTTGAAAATTTTTAAGCTAATCCATTTCCAAATGTAACTATTTCATTAAAATAAAGCTCAATTAAAAAATTTGAAGCATAGATATACCTGTGTCCACATATACCAATATAAAAGTAATCATCTTTCAAAATATGTGTCATTGATTGATATACAAATATCTGCCTAATACTTATTTCTGAAAACCCTTTTTAAAATAAATAAAACTATTAGAACAAACTTTATAAGGTAAAAAACATTTCTCAGTACAACTATTATGAATAAATATGGCTACTATGTAACATTTCCTAACCTAAAACATTCATAACATGCTTTTATTGAATGAATGATGCAATCAGGTAATAATTCTTTTGTTCAATTATTTCCCAGTGCACTTTCCCCATCAGAATATCATATTTATTCTCAAAATATAATAAAATGGAAAGCTTCCCAAAATTAGTTGTCACTCAGTCTATGTTTTCTCTATCCTCTCCTAGACTATCAATCGGAGTTAGTGGAGATTTTGTTTATCCACACTTTGAATGGTGTGGGCCAGTATACACTATATATGATTTTGAATTTTCATCTATATGGGTACCATAGGTTCCATTTTAAGGGTCATGTTTATGCCCTTTTAACACTAGCAAAACTATACCATTCTTATACCTGTTTTTCATATACAATCTTAATAATATTTTGTAGAAATAAAGACGACCTTACATCTCTGTGAAATCACATTTGTGATAACTTAATGTGGAAATATACTGCAATAATCCAGTACAATCAATCATTAATGAAGTCAAAGAATCACTTATTTTCAAATTATTGTTTACAACAATTGATTAATTTGATAACTAATGAAAAGCTGTTGAGAACTGTTGCCAACAACAGAGTTTGCTGGAAAAAGTTTGGCAAGTCTAACTAGCCCAAGGGATGACTTAGTGAAGGCTTATAAAGTTTACACATTGGTCATCTCAAGTCAAGTCAAGAAAGTTCATGCATATGGAAATTAAATTACACAAAAGTTAAAAAGTTGTCATAATGATTGAAATTTGCAACAAAATGCCAAAGAACAGAAAATCAACTGTTCAACAGTATCCAGTGCACATGACAGTGAAACACATGCACAGAGCACTTGACTATCGATTAGAAGCTGTACTAACATCTGAAGCCCACACCAACAAAACACATGGACACTGTCTTTTCCTGAATAAGGAATATGGATGAACATAATACACCTTTCTGTCCCAATAGATATTAAAATAATCTGATTCAGTCTCGCATGGCACTCATTTCATTTGCTCTGCTTATTTTAGCTAGATAATGAGATCTCTTTTCTTTATGCATTCTCAGTTGTAATGGCTACATACCCATGTTGGTTTATTTGTAAGCATTTTATCATCAAGCCTTAATCGCCTACTGTTCCTAAAAAGTCTATAGAATTATTTGGGTGAAGAAATGTGGCATTTGACAAGTAGAAATCCCGGTTGTACTCTTTAATCCACAATGACCTGACCTTCCTACATATTCTTCATAAATGCAAGTCGTTGTCATTCTCTCCTTTGCTCACTCTCCCCAGATCATTCCTTTGTCGCTTCTCTCCCTTGCCTCCTACCACCGTCCCAGCTGTCTGCGATCTTCCTCTAACTTGTCTCTCATAAGATCTCTCTCATCTCCTCCCGTCTCCCTCTCTGTGTATTTGATTTTACCCATACTAGCCAATAATGTGCCATTACGTTGTACGGACAGTTTGTCCGCATGCAACGCCATTGCATCTTTTGGTTTCTGTTCTGTTCTTAAGGGAGTCAAATTCAGCACATCTGTCGCCCAGCAACGTCAACGGAGGCTGAGTCGGTCAACAACCGAGACAGGCAGTTATGACTCAGGTAGGTCCACAACTTTGGAGAATTTAGCCGTGTTTATAGCGAGCTTGACTTGAACTGATTTTGTAAAATACATTAAAATAATGATACAACTGGGTTGGGTTTGCGCAGAGAGATTGAATCATGTTATATATAACTAGAGCTGCAGTAGTCACTCTATTACACACGTGTTAACACAATGGACTTGTGTGCAGCTTTCTACAGTAAACTCCGATAACATGCCATCAGCCAATCAAAATTCAGCATTTTCCCGATACTATCAACGCTAGAACGGTTCTTCCCAGCCACAGCCACAGAAGATACCAAACCTAGTCCGTGGAAATGTTTTATTTCTAAATAATACTGTATATGCTGTAAATCTTTAAAAAATGACATTTTTAATGTTTTTATTCTTAGACAACAAAGTTCATTTGTTTTCGTCTAGCATCGTCATTGTAAATGGTGGGAAACAAGTTTTTTACATGTCTTGAGTTTTAACCTCAATAGAAAATGTCCCTAATTTTTTATTATATGCTTATGAATCTCGGGTATATAGATCTCGAAGCCCACGATCAACTCAACTTATGATTTATTGGTCAGACCTGTAACTGTTCTGCCCTTTGGTTCGTTGTCAAATCTTTGAAATACGTTAGAAAAAATCCTGGAATTTCATTTTTCAAAACCCGCACCAACCCTGTCAACTGATTTTATAAAGCGGAATAACTGTACATATAACCGGATAGCCTAAAATCGTAAAGCTGTGCAATTTTTTACGTTATTTTAATGACGTGCGGAAAATCGATACACAGAAGAACAGCTTGATGCTGCCAACGCTCTGATTTTTATTACGGAATAACAATTCTTTGGAATAGGCTCTATTTGTTCAGTATAGGCTTTCATTTTGTCTGCACGTGTGTCTTCTTGTAGAAAAAATCAATAATTTAATTAGTGCGCTGGGCTGCTATTTCGCAACTCACCAATTTCTCCGGGCAAAAATAATAATCCTTTGGAGATAATCTTGTCGTCCCAATTTGTCAATATGAACCGGACTGTGTTTATTAATTAAATCATCTCTGTGCTAAATAATTAATACGTGTTTTTTCTCTCTGCTGCCCATATACTTATTCCCGTTTAGAGTTTCCGTACACGTTGCTTTGTGTCACCTGGCGCATTCGCTGCGCAAATAATTAATTAGTTTATTTGAAAAAGCATCTCCTAGCCTCATATCACCCCTGGGACGGATGGATCTTCTCTATTGTGTTATAATTAGTTAGACAGTATCGTTTATAGGCAAAATCCAGATCATTTTATTTTTTAATTATCAGAGTATAATATCAATCAAATTTTCATTGTTTCACCTTACGACGTGTGTTGGACTAACAGCGGAACTCATATCAGGCATACCACGACAAGAATAGACTATAAGGCGTAAAAGACAGTAATAAGACATTTTGAAATTCTAGTTAAGTGTCTCGTGTTAGAAATGTGTAATTTTCTTGGAATGGTCACAACATTATAAAATAGTGAAAAATACTAAACCGGCTATATTTTTACTATACCATTTTATTGTGTCACGTTTTTTAATCAAATTACTTTGTCCGGCAGAAAAACTTCCCGTATTTTACAGGTGAACAAAAAGCCAAGGTTGTTTTTAAAAAAAAATAATATTGTTTTAAATAAGGGGGTATACAGTTTGTTGATCCCAGTCTGATAAATGATGATATGCGACTTCGATTTATCGAAAGACGGGGATTTTTGGATTCATGTCGTGTCTGATTGTTTGCTATATAGTCATATAGCTATATAGGTATGTTCGTTTCGATACTCCTATGAAACTACTGGACGGAAGTTGCTGAAAATTTGCGCAAATACGGAGACCTCGACTAGTTGAATAGACGGCTACTTTTTATTCCAAAGTCCGACGTATTTTAGCAGATATTTACATTTTCAATGACATTTACACGGTGTACACTAGTCCCCATCATATAAGGAGGGCCTAAATGAAAAAAACATTAAAGTCTCACTCAGTTTTTCTTTTTGCAATCCCGAGGCTTTTACTTCCGCTGTATATTCCCTAATATCATCTACCCAAGGATCTCTTTGCCGTCCTCTGTCCCGTTTCCCTTCTACCATGCCTTCTAGAACCAACGCAGGTAGCTGCCCTGGGGATCCTCTCGTGACGTGTCCTGCAAACTTCATTTTCTTTTGATCAGACTTTCAACTAAGCATTTCTTATTTCCAATTCTTTTCAGTCCAGCTTATCTTCAAATGTCTTCTGTAACATCACATTTGAAATGCATGTAGTTTTCTATGATATTTTCGCTAAAGGTCCACGCTTCGCTAGCATACCATACTGCTGAAAATAGTATGTAAACTTTCTATTATCGTTTCTTCAAGAATTCTTTAAATTTATAAAAGCCACTTATCGCCTTTCCAATTCTTTTCCTTCTTCCTCACATTTGCCATTCTCTGTAGTCCGGCTTCCAATGTATTTATATTCAGTCACTTTGTTCAATTTTTTTGTCATCAACCTTGGATTTCACATTTTATCTTTTTTGTTTTGTTTATTACCATTATTTTTGTCTTTTAGCGTTCAGGCTCATTCCAAAATCCTTACATTTTTCATTAAATGCATTAACCATATGCTGTAATCCTTCCATGCAAATCTGATGTTGTCAATATTTTGACCATTGAATTTTACTCAGAGCATCTTCGATTAAATATTCACTATATAGATATTAAAGTGAACCGATGATAAAATGCAGCCTTGTCCTATATACCTCTTTTTATCTTGATATCTGCAGTTTGTCCTTATATTCTCTTCATTATTTCATCTGTCAATTCGCGATATCGATCCATCAACGCGTTCATGTATCCCCAATCGTTGTCAACTACGCAATATCGATTCGGTCTATCTACGCACGCATTCATTTATTTTAATCACAACTACGGAACTATATCAACGGAAGAGCTAACCTGACTAGCTGGGTCGCATATCATTAACTAATCAAGAGCGAAGCTAATCGGTAGAATAGAATCCGAGAGCAACCCTTGCAAAGTTCACAAGCTCCTATGTTCCAATGGTGAAAACAGAACTCGATTGAGTATATAGCTTTATAAAATGTAGGAGGTATAGAGAGGGAGTATTTAACTCACTAGGAAAATCTTATTCTCCGCTATAACAAGAGAACGTCTTGAAGCGTCAGAGAACTGATCCCATGCTACAAGTCATGTGTCATCGATCCCACACCTCGGGCGTCAGAATAGGTCTATAGGCAATAGCTGGTAGTATCATCCAGGAGTTTAGAAAATCGTCCTCAGGGTTATTCCTCCTTTCGTTGATGCTCAAAGACGGCAAATCTCCTCTTTCTCTCGCTCTATCATTATGTTCAACCAACGCGTGTGACCTTGGCCCTTTTATAATCATATATCGTTCGAGTTAATAACATGTTTCTTTTGTTCCTCACGTCATTGCACCGATTCTCTGTTTTGTAATCACAAGATTTACGGGAAACTGCCTAAAAATAACATTGGAATCGTCACCGCATCTGCATTCTGTTCCGCAACCGCAGGCGATGCCAGATGCTATATAGCCAAATGACTCGTGTTTTGTTATTCGTCCTACCTGCCTGTCTGATGATTTGATCGACTTCATTGATTCTAACGGTATTGGATCGGATCTTTTAATCCTTAACTATATACAATTTTAATTACATTTTAATGGTGTAGTGTAATAGTTTGCTCCGAGCAAAACAGAAGCCGACGTTTCGCCCTTACACACTGACCAACGTTTGCATGTGGTGCACAGTGCTTATCTATCGCACCATCAGCTCCACTTATCTCACGCTGTCACTCTTCATTTCTACATAATTCTTCCTCTAGCATGTCATCAGCCTTGTCGCATCTGATCATATAAATATATGAATATGACTGTCCAGCGATTTTGTTTATTTTACCACTATAGGCATTTACAGTAAATATTCGGGGTCATGCCCGGTGTGCAACAATGCGTTCTGATGTGACGGAGGATGTCTAAACTTTTTGCTATATAGTAGTACGGAAGGACTGTGGTTATTAGGTCCACGTCAACATTTCATAAAAGCTTGTATTTTCTTACTCACACGACCGCAACCTTGGTAAAACATTCGATGCTGTGCCCACTGCCGCTGCCAAAGCATTGTATGGCTCCTGAGGCCTGTCTGGGTGCTCTCCTATACTCTCACTGGCTGGAAATCAGTTCAGTCTGACTGATGTGATGTGATGGTCGCGGCATTTATCCGGTATGCTTGTAGACAATCTGAATCAGGAATGACACCGGATTACTGTAATTTATCTATCGTTTGCTTTTTTATCCGGTTTTACTTTTTCAGGAGGCTACCCAACTGTGAACATAATTTTTTACCCCTACTCTTTTTGCAGCGCCTATTTTTTCAACTACTCAATTTATCATTTGTCCTAATTAGTGCCGTTGTTGTAATCGGAAATCCTGTCGATGTTTTTCCGTTTTTCATTTCGCATTTTAGATTTGAAAATATTTTTGCCGTCAGCTGATTAATCAATGTTGAGCATTATTATACGGCTAAATTGTAAATGGATATCTGTCTCAGCTTCAGTATGATTTATTGTACCCTGAAGAGATCGCGCATTTCACGAGGTTTTTTGTTGCATTAATTAGATATTACACACAATGAGCTCTCTCGCTTTTTTGTCCCTCCCCCTCCCACCACCGTCAACCAAGCCTTCCCCCATATCCTTTATATACCTGAATATACATTGTAGCTTTCAGTTCGAGGTCTAATTTTCGCCAAAAAAAATCAACTATCCTATTATAATTGAGCATTCGTGGAGCAGTAATTTGATGCTTATTTTTTGTTGTGAAAG
>JAUYWV010018010.1:0-17037 GCA_032274565.1 Nematoplana nigrocapitula
TCCGGTCAAGCGGGAAACTTCGTACCCCCCATCGGGGAGCGACGCCCGACGCCACGAGAAGGCGTTTCCCAAGTCGGGCTGTCGTTGTTGTTGGGGTGCTGCCCCTGTGATCCGGTCAATCCTCTTTAAGGACATACAGCGACCATTTCAAATAATTATATCTGGAACGGAGTAGTTTGACGCCCCTTCCGAAAACCCTGGCCCTGGCAAGCCAGTGGCCCGCGGACACTTATTAGGAGAAGATAGTCACGCGCCCCCTCTTCTTCGCCACAGTGCTCGCAGATGGCAGAGTCCGAAAGCCCGGTTGACTTCCTGTAAGTGACCAGCAGCTAGCATGCTATGGTCAGTTCGAAGAGCGGCGATTGTAGTTCTCTCTTTCCTGGTGAGGCTCTTCTCCCATTTGCGTCCTCTCTTCCAGACTTGGATATATTTCCTCCAGGTGAGCCTATATAGCATTCGTCCAGCTTATAGTCTGCATGTCTTGTTCGGAGGGTCCTGCGCTGAGCTTTTACGGATAATCTCGTAAATTTGCTGTCTGACAAGATCACATGCAGCTTTGCCTGTTCATGGGTGTTAATTGAATTCAGCGCTTCAAGCATGACTATACCGCTTCGACTCTGAAACTGATGCATACAGACCCCGCTACCTCAGTTAATTCTTCCGTTATTCCGACTTCTTTCTGCAAAACCTCGATGTGCTCTGCCGCTAATTTCCAAGAGAATCTTTGTGACTCTCCTTCCGCCACCCCTTTTTCTGCTATTCTTCTCCAGGATTTCCCTGTTTGTTCTCTCTTGGTTCTCGGGGCATATCTGGCTGCAAGCGGGTTATAATTGGGGTTCCATCTGTCTCGCAAAGTATTATTCTCTAATGTTGGTCGCAATGATCTTACCCCATATATCCTCATGGGTTTTAGTTCATTCTCCGTCGGGAGAATATCAACGGGTCTACTGATCAAGCATCCCGTGATCGTTCTCACAGCCTTGCTTTGCTCGACCTCTATTTCCTTGATTCACTGGCTGCCCCTATAGCCATGTACCTCCTTCATACTCGATCCGCTACCGATCTGATGTAGCCCAAGTACACTGAACGAAGGCCTTCGTTAGAGTTTCCCAGCTCTTCTTGCTGAATACCTTCATGACTCCGAGCCTCTTCGTCATTTTGTCTTTGACTGCCTTTTTGTTGTTCTTCGCGAATGACATGCTCCTGTCGAAGTGGACTTCAAGGAACTGGCGCGTCTCTTCTGCCATGGCAAACGGTTTCCCATCGAGGACCAGCCTCCTTCCCAGTTAGCTCCCTTGTTACAGTTGGTAAACGGGATGTTTTCATTGATTTCCAATTTCCACTTCTTGGCCCACTCGGCTATCCTGCTAATTGCTACAGCAATTGCATCATCCGTTCACATTCCGAGGGAGAGCAATCTTCCACCCATAGCGAGCCTCAACATCAGTCATTTGGTTTTCGATTATGTTATCTATGAAAAGCGGATACAGTTTCTGTGACACAACTCTACATTGAGGGACCTCATTCTTCTTTTTGCTTTTATAGCTTCATCTAGTCTCATAAAAGATTCCCGTCACTAAAATATTCACAAACCCATCTTACCATGCAATGTGGGAATTTCTTCCTGAGCAGCTTCCATAGGGGTTCATCTTTCCATACTTTATCAAAGGCTTTTGATAAGTGAAATATAGGACCATAGAAGTGCGCTTTCCTTTCCCCTCGGGACTTTTCAGGTTGAAACCATCCAATACACACTGTTGAATCCTGACAATTTGGTCTTCGGTACATCGATGTTTTCAAATCCAGCTTGTTCTACACTGATTAGTCTGTCTCGCTGAATATGATTCAATTCATTTTGCTTAGATCCATTCTTTCTATATGAGGCTAATCGGTCTATGCCAACTTGGTTCAGACGCTTCCTTTCGTGTTTTCCAATCATGGGAAAATTTTGCTTCAAGCCATGTCTTGTTGATGATGACTAGAAGGTGCTCTTGACCTTCTTCGGGAAGATTTAGAAACATATTTCATTCGAAATGCCATCTGGCCCTGCTGCTTTGCCTTTTCTCAGTTTATTTAAAGCGCCACTTATCTCTTCTTTGTAAGAAGTACTACACGCTTCTTTCCGTTCTGCTTCGTAGCATTGGCATGTGGCAGTTATTTCTTTTTGCCATTCACTTTTTATCCTTCTGCCGCGTACTGAGTTTGATGCACTCTTTCTCCTTCCCTTTCGCGCTGTATGTCATTCCTTCACCTTTCTTCATCGCATGGTTTGTTCTTCTCGTAGATATCAGTGTCATCGCTGGCACTATCGTCGGAATGAACTGAATCAGATTTCACAAAAGTTGCGTTCATCTTTTTCAAAGCCTTCAACTTCGCAATCCTTTGTGTCCTGAAGATGGGGTTTCTTTTCGTTGGCATCTTGCACCTCACCATAGAGACCTTCCTTCTCTATAGGGTCTTCAGTGGATGCCGCAGTCAGCGGGAAGTGCACTTCGGGAGCTTCCATAATATCTACGCTCCGCGTCTTCTGGTACAGCCTTCTTCAGAAACTTCTTGGACTTCATAAATTGGACCATCTCAGGTCAGCAACAAGTCGTTGATAAAGTTGTCCTCCAAAGAGGCGGGTAACGGTGACCATATGTGGCGTGAGTAAGAAAAATAAAATTATTGGGATGTATTTTGTATATATAATGTGCTGAAGTCTCTTTCTATGTTAGTTGATGTCAAAGAGTTGTATTTACAACTGCAATGAGAGCATTCATTGACTATCGAGCTACGGCAGCAGAGAAGATCATTTTGTATATGCGGCGTCTGCAAAGTCCTGCCTTAGAACCGAATGTCTGCGACTTGCACCCATGAGCAATTTCAGATGTTTCTTGGTAATGAAAGAGTTAGGAATAAAGGCTACTTACTGTAATAAAGCTTTTTACCTTTAGGGCTTACTTTCTTTCGCTTAAAACACGTACTTCTTTCAAGGTTTGAAAAATTCCATTATTCTTTCATAGCCCTCTCCGAAGAAAATTTCCTAGCGACATCAATGATCCATAGCAATGTATTCTCCTACCAGCTGTCCCTGTCCTCACATCCTCTTGTTTATGTCTTTTCCATGCACTTCAATCTTTGAAATCATCCGATATCTTTCCTTACTTTTTCGACTTCAACTTTTCGTTCAGTGAGTATTCTTATCACCTTTCCATGATTGTTGGTCATTTCAGGGAGGGGCCCTTTTGGAATAGCGCCTCGCAAGCAGCACTGCAATTTATTTTTCTATGCAGCAACGTTGAGAGGAACCCTATAGAAGAAACCCATTATACCTCTGTTGGAAGAGATTCATAGTAGACAAGGGAACCTCTTTTGAAAGATGCCCTTATATATAATACGTAATCTAGGAAACGGACCCTCTGTTGGAAGAAAAATTACATTTAATGTTTTTTTCACAATTGCACATGGTGTTTGAAAATAATGATAAACTACTGGGTGTTTTTGTTTCCCTAAATACTGTATACGCTCTGATAGGTTGACCTACTTTCGTTGCTAGGGGAAGTCCCTTGGTTGCTAGGGAATTATCAAAATCTATTTTTAGATGAGTTAGATACGACATTTGTCCTACTACTTATATATAATCATATCCGTCTATAAAGAAGCGATTATTGAAAAATAAAGAAAATACATAAAGGATTTCTTATACCCATAACACCTAAAAAGATTGTAATTGTCCTAGATCTCTAGTTACATATATATAATCGATAGGGCCCCATCCTGCAAAACTCAGGAGGGCCTACCTGTGCCCTGCCAAACTATCCAAAAAGTGTTTTACTGTAATCCGACTGATGTTGAAAAGTCTTACACGCAATATCATTTCGTTCCAGAATAAATAGTCATGATGAAAAGAGGGGGGAACGAATTTATTAAGTTTGAAGAGAAAAAATAAGGCAAACATCAATGTTTTGCATTTCTACCAAACTAGCAGAGGGTACCCGCGTTGCTGGGCAATAGAATTGACCGGTATCCCATTTTCGGGGGTGCCCTGCAATTTTTGTTTTATGAAAATTTCTGTGGGAGGCTTCCTACTGCTCGCAACGGCCATACAAAGGTATCATTCCTATATTATTACTGTAGCGTCAAGGATTGTCTTTTCCTAGAGTAGGTTGCTCTCTCGCCATTGGCTGGGTTTTAAAAAATTGTCGATCAATAGACTGTAGCCGTTTGCCTGCTTTTAGTGCGTAGAACTGTAGTAACCTGCGCGGTTATAACTTTGAGGAGGATCTACTCCCGCCGTTTACCCGCGCTTCATTGGAAGATATTCACTATGTATTTCCGTTCCAGTGTCATTTCAGTTGTTTAGGGGAGAATTGGCCCGGCCTCGTAGCTTAATTGTGACCGAAAGTGACGATTTGCGACCTAGGGTGACCTCGGAGATCGGATCTGACCTAGTCCGGTCTTCCATTTTCGGGGGTGCCCTGCAACTTTTGTTTTATGAAATTTTCTGTGGGAGGCTTCCTACTGCCCTAAACGGCCATTTCACACCGTTTTTAGCCTCCTTGACTTCGACCCCACCCTTGGAGGTCGACATCGCCCCCCCTATGTTACCCACAGGGCTGAGGGGGTCACTCTTGCAAAGCTTCGGGTCGCTGGCGCCAACGGTCCGGCCGCCTTCTGCCCGAAACGACCATTTCACACAGTTTTTAGCCTCCTCGACCACAACCCTGACTCCTTGACCTTGACTCCGACCTAGGAGGTCGACCTCACCTCCGCTATGTTACCCACAGGGTTGAAGGGGTTACTCATGCAAAGTTTCGGGTCGCTGGTACCAACGGTCCGGCCGCACACCCGGAACACACACACACACAAACAACACAGGCAACTTGACAAATATATATATATAGGATTGATCATCAGGAAGAAAATATAACATAATAGAAAAATAAGGCAGGCACAATATAGAAAACATTCGAAAACTGTTGAAAAACCTTTTTCGTATCCAAAAATGTTAAATATTCAAAAAGGTCGAAAATGTCGAAATCAGTCATATCTAAATTATATATATATAAAAAAAATTCGAAACAGTCTAAATAGATACTGTATAAATAATTATTAAAACGGTTATAAATTAACAATGTGAACATTTCATTAGCGCGTCCAGTGAGCAGTGTTGCACAATAATTAGTTTTAATTTAAATTTCCTTTACAACCGAATAAATATGAAGATTTCTTGATAATTCTCCATCCTTATATTCTTTCTGCAAAACTTTCAGATTCTCGTCGGAATCCACTGATTTCAGCATATGAATCTTTTTGCAGATGATACTGGCCTTTTTTGCTCAGGTAAAAGTTATGAAGCATTAGAGGAAAGATCAAATACTACCATGCAAAATTGTGAAACAGACTAACAGTAAATATACATAGATTAGACAGATTTAGTAAACTTTAGCTATGACAGAAATAAATTTGGGCAAATGAGCTTAAAACATGGAAAGAGTGAAATTAAACAAGTTAATGAAATAAGATATCTTGGGCTCATTATACAAGACAACTTAAAATAGGATAGTCACATCAAATCAGTTATAAAGAAACTCAACAAACAAATTTCAATTTTTAATCAACTGAAAAATATCCTACCAATGAAAGAACAAACTTACTCTTATATATAAAAATCATTAGCATTATGAAAAATAAATTCTGTTATTGAACTATATCAAAAATAATAATATTTGTCGGATTCTTTGTCGACTTTCTTCCGTGGTAATTTTTCGTGGCCGACTAGATCCACCTTGACGTTTTATCAATCCAGATTCGTCCATTCGTTGAAGAATTTGATAAATCATCACGTGAAGCGTGTGAAACTTTACGTTTCTTATTTCATTATCTTGCGACTTATGTAATTCCTTCGTTAATCTGTAGGCAGACCAGTCGGGATTAAGGTAATGCAGAGATTCTACACATTTGCGTATAGTGACTTTGATAGTTTTGTTGAGTTGCTGAGGCATTTGCTCATTCAATGAAGGAAAGTCATAATGAAGTTTGAATTGTCTTCCTAGTTTCCATATAAATTATTTAAGCAAATTCAAATTTAAATTTTAAAAATAATGAAGCACCATACAGAAAGGACTGAGATATCTTGAATCAGAGGAAGCTCAGGTTTAGAATGAAACCTTATTTATAAAAATCAGTAAAAAATGAAATAGTTAAAGCTTTTAGAAATTTAGTCACATATTTTTGGCGCAGCCTGTATGACTGGACGGGAGTAAAGTCTACACACGAGCTATCAATATTATCAACTTCAAAAGAATTAAAAGAATAATATCTGGTCTAATTTTCAGGGATTTGCAGAATAGAAAATCTAATGTACGCCTAGTTATAAAGTAGACATAAAGCTTAAATTGTAGAACTTGCTTGCTGTATACACAAAGGTTAGTTAGTTATGTGGCAGTCATTCTCATCGCAACCCTGATCTGGTGAGAACTATGATTATTTCTGTCTAAGGGCACACAGTTAGGCTAGGCCCAACGATGGACTGTATACAGTAATGGGATGAAGATGGTCAACCGATGGTTGTCTTTCACCAAAGCCATGAACCCACAAGCTATCACGTCTAAGTACAGTTGTAGGTTTCAAACGTGCTGTATGCTATATCATTATAATTATTTGTCTATGGAAAACATTGTGTACCGGTTTACCTACAGGGTTTTCCTCTGACAAAAACAGTTTGTTTTCTTTTATAATTTTACTTACTGTCATGGGCCGAAAAGATGTCCGATTCGAAACAGTCTATTGCTGCCCCACCGACGTGACCTGATTTCAAAGAAGCAGTCAGTGCGCTTTCGTGAATGAGGCTGGCTGAGGCTGTATTCACAAGAAACGCACCTGGAATACAAAGACGTAAAATATGCTGACTACTGACAGAAACACACACACATAGCGATGGACAAACACACTAACAGACAGAAATAATTATAGATTTTAAAATAGTGCAGGTACTACTCTAAAATTAAAATGTGTAGTTGAAATGTATCATGTTGTAAGCTCCATATTTTAAAAATAATAAAATATTAACGTCACATTTAAATTTCAAATAATTTGCTACGCATGCGCAGATTCTAACTTATTTTTTCCATGGTAGTGAAGTAGTTATCATAAACTGAAGTGTTAAATGCATGAAAATCACAAATATTGAACGACGGTTAACACATTGCTTTTTTCAATTTACTCAATATTAGCCCAAGTGACTGTGAATTCAGTCGTTGGACAGAAATGTGGTAGAGCAGAAGTCGAGCTGGACTGTCCCCTATGGGAATCTTTAGTTTTGATTGATCAAATAAACAGGCTGTTAATCCCACAGGTGATTGTAAACCGTGCCATTGATACCGAGAAAGGAGGGGTGCTCCACCACTAGAGAGTTTTACAAAAAATGTCGAAACAAAACTAGGAACTTGTGCTATCTTTTTCTATTGCTTGCTTGTCCACGCTGGAGGACTATAAATTACCTGCGCTAATTTTCATTAAATAGATTTAGGAAAATTCGTAGATTTTGACAGCTCGAATCAAGATGAGAGCTTTAGATTTTCAATCAGATGTGACAACTGACAACCTGCGATCCAACTCTGCTAAATTCACGGAGTTGAGTCGTTGGTGTCAGGAAGTATGAATATTCCAACTGTCTGAGTTTTATGAATATTGATTGTTCGATGGAAGAGGGTCATTCAAAGAAAAAATGCTGGTATATTCACATCCATGTATGACAAAATAAAGGAACAAAGGCTTCACGTAGTGTCTGATAAGAAGCATATTTAATAAGCATAATATTTACGCTGAGCAGATAGTCAAAATAACAATGAGTATCCACAGTTTTTTTTATTACATTGTCCTTCTATGTATATTTACTAGTCGTTTCAGCATTTTTCAACCTACAAAATGTTATTGACGATGATTTTCCTCAACCCAACAAACATTTTAACATTAAAGAGAAAGGGAAAACTGACAACCACATAGAGATAGAGCGAAGCGAGCCAGAGAGAGACAGAGAGAGAAACGAAATTGCAAGTGGGTCTGGCAGATCAAACTGCCGTTCACTCCCAGGTCTCCCACTCCACTAATCTCGGAGTCTCCACGGGTTGTCTTCAATGGGGTTAGACGGCCAAAAGCCGAACCCCAAACAACATACGGTGACATCAGGAATGAAAGCAGATTATATTCGCTTTATAGTTGGTGTCTCTCCTGAGATTTCAATTCAAAAGCTTTTCCAGGTCGCCAGAGAGGCTTTCCAAAGGAAGGGCCTTTGTGGAGGAGTAGTCGTTTAATTCGTTACACAGAACGCCACCAAATTCTCCGGACAGATCAAATACTTGGATGGACAAACATTTTCACCTCTAATTAACTAGCCCGTAGGAAATTCATTAAATTTTCCCTCGCTTCTTTTTCTTTTTTAGATTTTGGAGAACATGGAGAAAATATTCGTTTTTTTAAATAATCTATATAAAAACTTTGAGAACTATTAAAGAATAGAAAGAAAATATATAGCAAAACATCGTATAAAAAGTATCAGGTTATATCAATTGGATGAAACTTATTGAAAATAAAACTAAAAATAAGTTCCTTAAAGTTTTCTATTTTTTCACTTTATAGCAGATATACTTCAATATTTCTTTCATTCAAATTACAATTTTTGAAATGATAACAGTCTGGCAGCAAATAGGGATTTGCAGGACAACCTTAAGATGTTGCATATCAACAGGCAATGGGGAAACAGTTTGACTGTTTCAGTAAACATAGTTTGTGGAAACACAATCGTCGTATGACTGAAGTGCTGCCAAAACCTCAAAATGTAGTTAGTACTTTGGCATCTGCGGAGTCGCCCGTGCTGCAAATAATATTCCTGATACTAATCAATCTTTTTGAAAAAATGCCACTCGACTCGCCGTTTGACCTTATACGCTACTCCGGTGATTCACACTGATTCCAAAGGGCACTTTCTTTTGCATGCTATAGACATGGTCGCAAAAAGATCACGGACAAAATTTCACAAACAAGCGCGAAAACCTACAGAAATCATGTATACTCTAATTAGTGTTGCATCGAGTTAATAGGCATTGTCAAAGTCACTCAATATCCGATTTCAATTTTCCTCTAATTGTTCGGTCAAATTTACAAAATCTGCTTGATTGGGGTATTTTATTTATGGGCTGTGAAACAAGGAGGTCTACGAGCTAAATGACTAAATGTTACTTTATTACAGACGATATTGCGCAATTGACGCTCACATAACCTTCATATTATAATAAATTGTTAGTGAAGTTGAAAATAGAATGGACGAGAAAAATGGATTACACGAGAAAAAATAAAACTTCGAAAAATAAGCAGCCTTTCAAATAGGTCCAATAAACATCTGTAAAGCTGTTCATTTTTGCTTGTCTCGGTCTGAACATTCCACAAAAGATCAACTTTTTGCAGAACATGTTGGTCTACTATTACAAAGCACCCGATCTTATTTTGGTCACTCCGTTTAACGGTCCAGTTCTCAGTGACATATAGGAACATTGTCAAGATGAGCGCCTTCATAAATCATGCCCCCCATATAATAGTCAGCTTAACTACCTTCTATTTGGCCATGGTTATGTCCTAATGAAAGTGAAACATCCCAAAAGCCTTGTAAACATTATCACCGAAAGGAAAATGAAGTATTTCGCTCACATCTGCCGAAGAGACGCGACATCGCTCGAAAAGTTAGTCATGGAAGGAAGGGTTGAAGGTCGCGGTAGTCGCGGAAGACCGAGAACTCGATGGGTAGATCAGCTGAAGGAGGTAACCGGCAGGACAGCAGAAGAAATGAGAACAATCGCCGCGGTTAGAACGGCTTGGAGATGTAGGACATCAAGAACCACCAAGGGCCGGTTACCGACCTGATGGATATACGACGACGACGATGTCCTCTTGATCTCTGTAGTACACTCACCACCTGCTGTCTTCGTCGTCCCATGAAACTTAAACTGTTCCACCTAATCAATGCTCTCTCTCTCTCCATACAATTTGTATCTCTCTCTATATAGTCTTTTGTTCCTCTTACCGCCACCATTACCTTAGTCTTATTAGTGTTTATAGACATATTGTATGCCTTGCTCTCTTTTACCAACATCTTGAAGGTCTACTGATGCCTTCCTCTGTTTTGGCTAGCAGTGTCTTGTCATCTGCGTAGCGAATGTTGTTGATCCTCCGATCACCGATCACCAGACATTCTTCTCTTGATGTCTTCTGCATATAGTTGAATTTTGTAGGCGAGATATTGCAGACTTGCCGAGTCCATTTTCCTATGCCATTCCGTCTTACCGCATTTGATTGGTGGACATACAGCGTTTGGATTAGAACATGGTGCGGTGAAATACACATACCAAGCAACACGTCGAAAGGTTTAGAGTGGCTGGCATAATCAAAGGCTTTAATGTAATCGATGAAAAGTAAGTTCCCTTTCGTCCAGTGCGTTGACTTTCTGAGTAAACTGCTGAAGTATTACCATAGTATCCCTTGTGCCATGTCCAGGTCTAAACCCAGCTTGCTCATCAGGGCATTCTCTCTCTGAGTGGTGCTTGATTTTCTCTGGGATGATGGACAGCAGGACTTTGCTAGCATGACTCAGTATACTGATGGTGCTGTAGTTCTAACATTCCTTGAGGTCTCCCTTGTTGAGTATAGCGACGAAGACTACCTTTATCCGCTGTTCTGGTTACATCTTAGTCCTCCATACGGTGTTGCAAAGCTTGTGGAGTATCTTCACACCAGTCTCTCCTGCTGCCTTCAAAAGTTCTGCTGGAATTTAAAAAATTGACGTAAAGGTTTGGTAGTCTGAAAAAGGGTCTAAAAAAACATAAAAACGGAACTGGTGGACTCCATAAGATGTAACTTAATCAAAACAAAGCGCACATTATGTCCAGCAATTCAGAACGTGGGTACCAAGAATTCCAGCTTTCTCCGACTGATGGTCTACGAGGAGATAGCGAACACACTAACAGACAGACAGGCAAACAATTAATTTTTGCAAGCTCTCCAAGGCGTAGTGAAATATGATCCCGTTGGAGGACATTAATTACACTTAAATAATCAATCAATGTCGAATAGAGATCAAGTGTGTATCAACGTATATAAGAAGACCACACGAAGCAGTAGCAATTCTTCTCTTTAATGAATTCCTGTTCACTAATATTGATTTAGTCGAAATATAGCATGTCTCGAGTTTTTTTAAGTGCCTGATAGGTATGGTAAGAAATAATTTAATAATATACTACCATAGAAAATGAAATAGATTCTAGCGGTTTTCTTTTTCTTCGTCTCATGTGTACTGTATATATAAATAGCAAAATTGTACAAATGCTTCTATGAATGGAGGCTTGAAGATTCCAAGCAAATCTATATGTGGGCGTCAAACAGATTCGAACTTTCAAAGCATCACGTCTGTTCAAAGGGAATAATAATCGCAAACTTTAGCACCTTCTAACAGTTGAGAATTGATTTTCCGATTCGCGCCGCTTTTTTACCGAGTCAAAGACGCCAACCAACATCCATCCACCACTAAAAAGGTGTAGCCGCACCAAATAGTATTCGCATAAAATTCTCCCATTTACCGACAGAATCACGCACATATGTAGAGATTAAGCGTGTGTGCATGTGTAATGTTTTGTGTGTGAATTGTGGATAATTTTTCCAAGTCACTCGCATCGTTACACTTTGCAAGAGGAAACTCTCTCACCAATTACGGAAATGAATAAATCATCATCATGATTTCGCTTCCATTGACTACGCCCAGTTCTAGGAGAACCAACGACTACAACAACAATGCCACAGAATAACAAGCGCGCACAGCTTAACATGGATTTTTTATGAGAGCATTTCAACCCAACACTTCTTCAATAGACAAACAGATAGGCACCGACCACACGAGGTGTGTGGGGGAGACGATGCTTCTCTGTAAAATCCAATTATGCCACAAACGCTGACTTATTTGTACAATAGAATATCTATAGAGATTTATTTGGAAATAATATGAAAACATTCTCTCGAGGTTGACAAATCCTAAAAATGGAATTTAAATTTCAACCTGCAACCGTGCAACATCGTCGAACATTAATTATAATTATGTGTAAACCGCTTTCTTTTACTAGATTTTGGAACATGTTCAAAGTCTCAATGTTTCGAAATCAAAATTTGATGACGACTTTGTATCCTAACCGACTAAAGTTATGCGGTCTTTTTGCACCATCAGATTTGAGGAACTACTAATCGGTCCAATGAGGTTTGTTTATTGTTTCATCATTATTTGCATGTGTAGTTCCATATATTTACATGAATTATAGGAGTCAGTAAAAATTTGACAAATCGATAAGCGTTTTTGTGCACTGTGTGTGGAAATATTAAATATTGAGTTGAGTAACGTTAAAAAAGGCACGAATAATTTACTTTGACCCTAAATCAACTCAGCATATGGTGATATACACTGTGATCTAAAGAAACTTCCAGACTTCAAAGTCTTATAATTCCATTATTACTCTATTATTCAATGGATTTCGATAAATATTTCAGCATTTTGAAGAAGCGAGTTTAGAAAATGTTTTGATGGCAATATATAATACGTAATTTTAAATATCAAAATATAACTAACGATTTAAAAATAGTGTATTTTAACATTACAAATTCAAATTTGTTTGCAAGATTATTCGGGTCGAACACGCAATTCAACAAAAAATGTCCTTTACAGCTGTTACACTCTTCTAACCTTCGCAAGAGGCACCGAAATATCGCGTCGAACGTTGGCAGAAAGTTTGGGCTGCTTCGAATGGTATCCATTTGGGCTCTAATTCCATTCACCATTGCATCTTGGCTTGCGAAGGCGCTTTTTGAGTAGACCTTTTCTTTCACACAACCCCATAAGAAAAAGTCGCATGGAGTAAGCTCAGGCGATTTCGATGGAAATGGAACTTTGAGATGCAATCCAATTGTTCTGTGACCTAAGAGTTCTGACAGCCGATTTCGTGAAATGTAAGCCGTGTGTGGCGTGGCTCCATCTTGTTGAAACCATGCAATAGAAAAGTCTTCCGGACCCACCTGAGATTTGAGATCGTGTGCAAACAGGCTAAGGTTGGCACAGTATCGCCTTCCAACAAGAAATATGGTCCGAGCAAGTAACGTCTGCTCATGGCTGCTCAGACAGTCACACGAGGAGAATTGAGATCCTTTTCTCGGTAATAGTCCGGTGGTCTTTCCGTCCCCCATACAACTGCGTTTCTCGTGCTTACGTGTCCAACCCTGTAGAAATTCGCTTCATCGGAGAAGAAGACTAAGTCTGGATCAACTTGGGGATCAGACAACAAGGCCAGCAAAGTTATGCTATCATAGACTCGACGTTGCCTATGGTGGGGAGTGAGTTTGGGAAACACTTGAAGGACGGTCTTAAAAGAAGGTCCTTCCGAACCATGGATTGAACGGCAGAGTATGTTATTCCTGTGTCTCGGCTCACTGATCGCCGCGACTTTCTTGTCAGGTAAATTTTGGTAAAAATAATAATGGCATTTTCATCTGTTCGTACCGATCTTATTCGACCAGAATGAGAAGCCCCATGCGAATCCGAAATGCTGTTATGGTTGTGTATACAGCCAAACTTTTCCAACTTTTCCAACTGACACCGTATTGTCTTGTGTGAAACATTCAACCCAGGTAAAAAGAACATTCAGTGGCCGAGCAGAAGTTGAAAGACATTTGGTTTTCATGTATTCTTTCACGGCCAACTGACGCTGCTGTATCGTTAATTTAGGCATAATTGTTAAATATGCATAATAATTTAAAATTTAAATTATGTAAGTTCCTAAGATACCCTACAAGCATTTTCTAAACTCTCGTCTGCAAAATTCTGAAAAATTTATCTTAATCCATTGAGCAATAATGGAATTATAAGACTTTGAAGTCTAGAAGTTTTTTTTAGATCACGGTGTATAATCGACACATGAACAAAGCTTAAACACCAGTCAGTCAGTAGTGGGATCTAGATAGTGAATCTTTTTATAATTGACGTAACATGATTATCGTCATGATGGAATGTTTCTGGCGGTCGAGCAGTGTTCAGTTATAACAGTATTGTTTTGTTTTAGCGCGACCGAGAAAGGATGAGCGTTTGTCATCAGAGATTCGGTATAACCCCGAGAGCGCCGAAGAACTGAGACTCACGCCGCCGAGTGAAGCCGACAAAGCACCAGTCGCGACGCGGTTCCGACTGCAGAAGTCGATTCCAAGGCGACGCAACTCTGACGGCAGAAGTTGAGTTCAAGGCGACGCAACTCTGACGGCAGAAGTTGAGTTCAAGGCGACGCAACTCTGACGGCAGAAGTTGAGCATACGTACAACGGCGGAGAAAGGCTATATTCATCTCTGGTGCGATTGACCAGATTCTCCATCTTTTGTTTGCCGTTCTTTGTTTCCTTTGTTTGATATTTAATATATCTTTTCCATCAACGTCTGACTTGTTAATTTGGGGGCGGGCGAACCGAACGTTTTCGTCACGGCCGGGGTAATTCGGGTCCTGACTGTGACAATTATTACAAGAAACTAAAAGTAGACGAAAGTTTTGGTTCAGTGTTCAGTATTAAAAAATGTAATAATGTAATTTTTTAATTATCCTGCATCATAAAACTAAAAAAAACTGGACTAAGACAGACTTAAAACTGGTTTCATCATTGTTTTGTTTATGTAGTTTGTTTTGGCATGTAGAATCTGATTGAAAATTTGATTTAAACGACTTTTTTGTAATTTGCAAATTGCATGTTTTCTTTTGAGCGTATACAACTTTAAGATGAAAAGGACCTGCGCTCAATTTTTATTGTGAAAGCTATAAAATTCGCCTTCTGTTAAAATCGTTAGAATTGAAAGAAAAAGTATTTTTGGTAGATTATTAAAATTATGTAACTCACCTTGTTCAAGTTGACCGGAGACCTACGACTATGCTCGCAGTCTTCACAACGAATCACCACCGTCCGCGCCACTTTTTTCAGCGCTCTGTGACGTAGGCGATGCTTCATCCAATAGGAGAACGCCCCCGTCAGATCCAAGCGGATTGGCTCGCCCAAGGACGGCCTGCTTCCTGTACTCCTCCGCCTTGGCACTGTGGCCCGACTGTACACGTAATTCGGGAGTGTCACAGTGTTGCCCTCATGTATCCCCTCCCATAATGTCAGCTGACGTCCGAAAATTGCGGGATCGTCAACTTCAGCATGCAGAGTCACAGAGATTAGGCGGTCTCGGGGAATGTCGTCCACAATGTCCAACACAAAACACGCCGAAGAGGAGTCCGTCAAGCAGCGAGAGACTGTCCGAATTAAAAGATCATACGAAAATGTGAATTTGTATTTATCAAGCAGAAAATACTCTTTTCGTGTTAGTTAAATAAATAAATTGTAGACTACCAAGTTCATTTAACTAAGATTCTGTTTCAACAATATTAAAAATAAAAACAACATAATAAACACATAATTTAACTAAGTAGTTCTGTAAGTGATTTGTTAACTAATTAATTATTACAACTAAGATAGGAAAATATATTTATGCCAAAGTAAAATGAGAGTTAGGTGGGCAACAGCAATAACTTGAAAATCAATATATATCTATATATGGATCAATTGAAACTTAAATGCTTTGGGTATGTTGGTTGCTGAAATGCAGCAGGTTTGTCTACGAAAGAGAATGACCAAAGGAAAGAGTTATCTTGAAGCATCGAAAGAAGGTTTGATAATACTATAATTGAATAAATGGATCATATACCTACAAATGATCTATTTATAAATAGCTCTTGACTATGTGTATTTGTTTCTTTGTTTGCTTTTTATCCTCTTCTTCTACATTTTTAACGCTATCACACCGACAAAGGCACCATTCGACGCAGAATTTCACTGGTCAAGTCATAGTCAATGTTTCCCAGTGATCGGACCATCGTAGCTACCATGGTGGTGCGAAAACCTTTCCTCGAATCACAGTCAATTTTAGAATTTTTATAAGGTTATTTAGTTAAATCAATTTCGCGAAAATCAATTTTTCCGGCGATTTGAATCCGGCGAATAAGTTTAGAAATTTACTTAATTTTAGAAATAAGGTATGTATCTTTGAATTCTTTTGGACATTGGGGCGGACATCGGCCTCTTAGCAAAAGATTAATTGCTCAGTAATGTTTTTTGGCAAGCGAAGCTGCAATGGGTTTCTAGTCGAGTAAATTGATCAAGTCGTTGGCTTGCGTTCCTCTTCGGCAATCGATTAAGTGATGGACGTAGGATTGAGTGCCCAGCCTGTGAAGGTTCGGCGGTGATTTAGTTAGGAGTGCTGATTTTGTTGTTGTCTTCTCTGATGGCCTAGTTTCACGCTCGCTACGTGCACGAGGACAGCGCCGATGAATACCGGTCCCACCGGGTCTCCCAGGCGTTCGAATTGGGCCAGTTCGTCCGGCTGACTTCGGCCAACTGCGATGCGGTCATTCTGGGCGGTGATATCAACGCGGCCATTGACTCTCTGGAGCACAAGATCATCCGGTCCAGTATCGGACTCAGAGACGCCTGGACTCATCAGGTGAGAGTGCAACGGGGAGGGCTCTTCCAGGAAATGGACCCTATCCTCTCTATGCCGTCCACTTCTGAGTTGTCATGCGAGGCTAACTCTTCCAGAAACTTGTCGCCCTTTGATTGGCCTGGTATTGTAGATGAACAAAATCGCCGTTAATCTAAATTTAAATGGACAAGTTGTAAAAAAAAACTGGATAAAACTAAATATCTACAGTATATGGCTCATTATATCAAATGATGTAAAATGGGAAAACCACATCAATCATATTGTTAGAGACCTCAACAAACATGTCCCAATCTATTATACAGGGTGCGTCAGAAGTCACTACCGTAAAAAATAATGCTTTTTCAACATCTTCTGGCATGATTTCTTGACCAGCTTGACATACCAAGAACTACTGTTCGTCGTGTTTTAAAGAAAGATTTACATCTTAAGCCATTCAAGGCTATAAAAGTTCAA
>JAUYWV010018121.1:0-17036 GCA_032274565.1 Nematoplana nigrocapitula
TCTGCCTCCTCCTCTTTCATCCACCACTCTCTTCTTTCCTCCTGGCGGTCTACTCTTCGCAACAAACTTCTAGACCACGAGATTCCAAATACTTCTCCGGCTGAGCTTCTCCTTCCCCGTTCTACCTGTTGCAAGCTTTCGCGCTTTCGTTACAACGGGCACTCCACCCTCCTTGAATCCTAGCTCCACCGAATTACTCAATCCGATTCCCCCTTTTGTCCTTCCTGCGGAGAAGGCTAGCAGGAACTTTCTCATCTGCTTCTTTCTGGTCCCTCTTCTTCGACTCTCCGCCTTTGGTGAGACGGTGGGCCTCATCGAACTGTAGAGACGACCGTGGGGAGTTGCCCGGTTACTGGGCCTCGGCGGCCTCCTCCGGAAGGGGTCGGGTACAACCATCCAACCAACCTGCCCCCTTCACTATGAGAGCCAACGGATTTACCAAATGAATGAGGTGAAACCCGCACTGTTCAGCCTCCCTACTACTGGATGTTTGCAGTGCATTCCATAGCTAGAAACCTCACCCATGCGCCCGGATCCGGCAGACCGGAAAGCTACACCAGTGCTGCTGCAGCTCCTTTTGAAAATAATAACGAGCTGATAAACAAAAAGAACGCAGGCTATGATTTCATTCATTCAATTTTGTAAAATACGTTTACAATCAGTCAAGGAAAGGAATAGTCAGAGCGTGAATTGTTCTTTTGTGGCATTTTAAAACTGGAGACCTTGCCCAACCTGTCCTCTACAAATGGGCAGTTTCTTCGCGTTGTTGGAAAATCAATAAAATCGGTCAAATTATAGTGCTCTAACAAGGGACAAACTGATTCAAAGGCGTATTATTTGTTTTTTGTCTTTAGCCGGGTCGGCACATTTTTTTTTGACCCGGCGCAAAGGGAAATTTATATCCGGCGCAAAGCCAAATGAAGGGTCCGGTGAGGAGGAAAAAATAAGCAGCGTATGCTATATTTATTATAAGCTCAATTTATGTTGTAACACCAAAGTGCAGACAACCGATATATTTTTAGTATTTTCCGGCGCAGAAAATTTTTTCACATTTTCCGGCGCAGGAATTTTTTTCACATTTTCCGGCGCAGGAATTTTTTTCACATTTTCCGGCGCAAGAAATTTTTTTAGTAATATAAAATCTTTACGATTTTTCGTATTTTCCGGGGCAAATTTTGGGTGAAATCCATAATTTGGGGTCGGTCTACTGTAATTCTGGAATCTCTAAAGAGAATGCAATTCGCGTGCGTTGGCTATTGTGTTAAGGTAACCTAAGCTACTTTCCTCTCTTAATTTCATGACTACACGCTTATAGGCGCTTATGAAAATCGCTTTGCTATTTGGGAATCAGGAAACATCGATTTTACTAGACTAACAGAGTTGAGGTAATTGCGCTTTATTCGCCCAGTGTAGTTCGGCTTTCATAGCCAGCTCGTACCTATTGGTGCATGATCAGGTTGCTGCCTTCTCACAGTTTAAGGTCGTACAAGCGAAAACAACGCAGAAAAAAGGGAGAAATTGAAAATAAGAGCAAGAAGTAGAATCATGCCGGACATGTGTAATCTTTATGCTCAGAACAATGCCAGAAAGAGCCATCAAAATGCAGGAGATATATATCTGCTTCATCGACTACCAAAGAAAGCGATTTGACAAGGTAAAGCACAAAGAACTTATGAAACTGTTAGAATGTGTTCGGTTTTTTTGGAAAAGACATCTGACTTCTGAGAAATTTGCACTGGGAACTGACAGCATGTATCCGCATTGGAAATGAAAAGAGCAATTTTATCAACATTCAGGTGAGGCGTCCGAGAGGGATGTGTTTTTTCCCCAGATATACTACTGTATTTAACATCTATAGCGAAATGATCCAAGTGAACTAGAGGGCTTGGAGGGTTTTATCATTGGAGGGCATAATTTCAGTCTGAAGAAAAGCTACAGCGCCTTCTAGACAAAGTTGTGGAAAAGAGTACTTATAAGAGGAAGGGTCTTACTATCAATTACAAACAGACAGAATGTATGGTGAAAAGCAAGCAGAAGCATCAGAAGTGTCAGCTAAAAATTGATGAAGTTAACATTAAGTGAAATCTTTTAGCTGCCTAGTAAGCTTTATCATCGAAGATGGCAAATGTGACTGGGAAATCAAGAGAAGGATCGGCATGTCAAAGCAGTCATTTCAGAAGTTCGAGAGAGGAAGATGGCGATTGGAACAAGGAAAGAAATTCTACGCTGTTATGTGGACTCTATTCTAACTTATGGAAGTGAATGTTGTTGGACGATATCATCACAGATGGAATGCCGACTTGAAGCCATTGAATTGTGGTTTTTGCGAAGAATGCTCAGAATATCCTGGATAGACCACATTTCAAATGAGAACGTCATAAATAGAGCAGGAGAAAGAAAGTTATTGAAATTGATAAGAAAAGGGCAGCTCGAATTTATGGGCCAAGTTATGAGGAAAGTGGGACTAGAAGAAATGATAACGACAGGCATGATTGATGGAAAAAGAGGAAGAGGACGACCTCCCTCTAACACACATGGAAGGTATTAGAAAATGGATGCAAGTGCAAGTACCAGAGGAACGGAAGGAAAGTTTGACTGTACGAAAGGTGTAGAAATCTACAAGTATAGAGATTAGCGGAAGTCCATGGTCACCTAGACATAACGCAGGCTGTACCAGCAATCGATTCATGCATTTTTTGGAAATACGCTGGTAAACAGTGGCTGTTCTACGACACTCACCAACTGAAAATTGTTTTTTTTATACACGAGCTGCGCTTAAGCTTACTGGACGAAGCGTTGAGGGTAGATGAGGGTAAAGTGCGTCTGTTTCCTATGATTGCAGTTTGAGACTTTCCTAAAGTAAATATCCTCTGTCTGACGACGTAGAAACGTTTCACTCTCATTTCTTATCTATAGAATTAGGAAACCTTACTCGTATTAACAAAACAGATTAAATTCGTGGAGGCTAGTGCCGTGACGCCAACCAACAAAAATTCGGGGGTAGAAATCGGCGTAACAGGAGAAAATGGGAAATAACTACTAGGCTGTCTTTTGCGTCTACATGTGCAAATCTTTGAAGCTCAAAGATGCAGGCGTGCATCGATTTGAGTTTGTGACAGTGGCGACCGACATCCTAAGCATTTTTATGGTATTCTGTCGGCAGTTCACTGCTCCACCCGAGTTGGCGTGCTAATTTTACGGTTTTGGCGAATTGGCGGAATGCAAAAATGAGAACCACAACGTAAAATAATGTAGAATAAACGATTTATTGGCCTAACGTTTCGGTTACCACGAAAACCATAATCATGGGAACGTAATATGATTTTTCAGGAGCTGACAATTATTGTCAGTATTACTCATGCTCGTTTACATTTAATAACGAAGGTTTATGGTTTGTCGATGCCATTCTGACTTTTCCAACAACGGTTCTTTGGAATCGTAACTGTTAACCGGTGTCGGTTCCGATTTTCCGTAAACGCTCAACATACGATTGGTGCGTATAATGCATTGGCTCCGGCTTGCTATTGTTGCCGGCACAGAAATTTCTCTTTCAAACGCTGCCTTGCGGTAAGTATACGTATGTACAGTATTTAGCCTTAAGAGAATAGAAAACCAATCCTACCTGCCTATACTGAATATAGGGATATGGCACAACGCCATAGGCTTTGAGTTCGGCGTCCCCTATACTGCGCGTCATACCCAGACGCCCATTGACTACAGGCACACCCAGACTGTTGGTCGACACCACACCGCCTCGCCGCCTGATCCGGGATTGCTCGTCCGCAATACCGGGTTCGTGGTCGTGGGACAGCTCTTCGGCAATTCCGGAACGGCAAAGTATGGCGCGACTATCGCCCACATGGCCAACGACTAGGTCAACGCTGTTCCGGAGTAGGGCAATGGTAGCAGTTGTGCCGGAATTGCGTAGCTCATCTAGATATCCGACAAATTCAAAATTGATCCTGTAAACTACTCTCTTAGGACGCAATCTTCAGAATGTGTAACATCAATTAATTGTCTCTCTGTGTGGTTGGTTCTCTGTTCGCTATCTCCTCCTAGACCAATAAAAGCGGAGAGAGCTGTGAAGTTTTCTGTACCTACCCTCCTTTAATGGCTGGGCTGTTGTGATTCATTTTCAGTCATATGGGTGCCACAGGTCCCGTCCCTTTTTAGACTACCAAAACGTTACGTTATTTTTATACAGTCTGCTTTTTATATGCGATCTTAATGAAATTCCATGGAGTTAAAGAACGTCTAACGCCGCAGTGAAATCACCACTGACCAATCATATTGCACCAGAACAATCGATTTATTGATTTGTTAACTTTTTCTCAACAAAGCAATTCACATTATATTAATCTGCTTTCCGGCCGATCTCAAATATTTCGCGCAGAGTAACCACAGTTGATGCAATTGAATTACACTGGAATTATAAAATTGATATACATGGTGTCCATAAAGTCTTGTTCCGATTATAAACGTTTATTGCAAGCAAACCAAACTAGATAGGATGATGCAGTCTTTTACATTATGACATACAGATAATCTAGTTTTTTAACACTGACTTTGAAATTTCGAAAGTTCAAGATATATTGGCAATTTTAAATTTTAAAAATTTTCTGATATACAGTTCATAAACTATGGCGAATCCACATGTATGAGAAAGCGCAATGCGTCATTTGTATTCTAAATCTAAATCGTCTATATCAGTGCAACAAAATTACCGCCGTCTTTATAACAAGGACCGTCCCTCCCTGCCTAGTATTAGGAGGTGGTATAACCAATTTCTGCAAACAGGAAGTGTTATCGACAGGTCTCGAAGTGGGCGTCCAAGTGTTTTAGAAGAATCCATTGAAAATGTCAAAGAAACTATCCAACAAACTCCTACAAAGTCTGTTCGGCGTATCTCAGATGATTTACAGTTCTTTTGTGGGGATATGTGAAGGATTATGTTTTTAAAACCCAAGTTTCTGATATTAAAAAAATACATTATCTGTATGTCATAATGTAAAAGACTGCATCATCCTATCTAGTTTGGTTTGCTAGCAATGAACTTTTGTAATCGGAACAAGACTTTATGGACTTAAATTAATATTATGTTTGTATTTAATAACTGAATGGCATTGATGGACTCAACCTAATTTTATTTCTAATAATATTTTAATATCTGTGATGTACATATATTTGTCTTTTGTCATATATACATATATACACCTTTTTCTTATGACTTATTATTTTGTGTTTTGGTACATATATCATTTATAGTTAAATGTTTGTTTAATCACTAACTGCTCTTTTTACTGAATACTCTTCACTTGCAAACAACCTTTCCATACTACATGTTATGCAATATATGTGATGTAACTGCAAACCTAATCATTTTGTTAATATTTCAGTGATGCCAAAGTTTAATGATTCCTGGTTGGATGCTGAAGACAGCAATGGACAGCTGGTTAAAGTTTGGTGCAAAAAGAAATCAGAGTTTGAATACTGTGGCAAGCTGTGGTGGTGGCATTTCCCATATTCTCTCACATGCTAGATCAGAAAAGCATATGTCTAAGGTTAATGATCTAAAAAGGCAAAGATAATTAGTTGATTACAGTGGTTCTAGTTCCCAATCAATCACACTTAGTGATAGAAAACCCAATACATGGACCATGTCTCATGCTGATTCTCTAACAAAAGCAGAAGGGTCATTCTCTGACCAAACAACAGATTTTAGAAATGAGCTGTGGCACACCTTCTCCAAAATGCTTCAAATTTTTCACATATGTTATTTAGTAGCAAAAAAAGTTAAATATGAAATATTACTGCTCAATAATGAATGGTTTAAAAATCATAGTTTTCCAAACTTTAAGCCAAAAATAGCAAGTTTCATATTTGTTCATTTTTGACACTTTTTATATTTTAGTTCTAACATTCAAGAACATTGATATTGTTTTAGTTTTGAAGATAGTATACCAATATACAAGTAAACTTAATTTTTATTGTGTTCTTATTTGTTAGGTTTTGAATTATTACTACTAAAAACATGCAAATTTGCCATTTAACCATTATTTCCCATATTTAAAAATAAAAAATATATAGAAATGGTTTGGGTGCTGAATATTGTACAGTCCAGTTTTTCATTTTCTAGTGCTGAAAACATAGCTTCCCTATTTGCTGACATATTTCCTAAGAGTGAAGTAGCAAAGGATATTTAATTGGAAAAAATAAAAAATCATATACCAATTCTTATTGTCATTGATCTTCATTTGATAAAAGAAGTTTGTGAATCAGTAAGGAAATCAGGTAGTGATTCTGACTAGATTTCCAGAATCCCAAAGTTGCAAGTATTTCATGTATGATATTGTAAAATTCTTCACAATAATGGCTCAATACTTGATGAAGAAATCACCTTGCTTTAGATAACATGATTCTCAATGATGTACAGGTACTATATACAGATTATCGGTTTTGGCCACAGAATCTAGTCTCATCACTCATAAGATTAGCAAAAGGATTTCCCACTTGATCAATGGGACAGATCAACAAACACTCAAAGATGAATGCAGTGTTTATTCGACTGAACATTTTATTTCTGGTGATTTCTCCCAATAAACAGATTGAGAAGACTCGGATATGTACTCGGCAGCAGTTTCATGTAATAAAAATGTAGCCGGTTTTCCACACTTTCCTGTCTTGACAAAATTTGCCAAATGTTTTGTATTATTGTCATATGGAAATACTGACCCTGAACAAGGCTTTAGCCAAAATAAGTAACTTGTGATAGATATGCACTATTATCTGACACAGTCAACTGAGTTTGTGCAGTCAAGGATGTCATTACATCTGCTGATGGAGACCGCTTATCAATTCTTATCAATAAAACAAAGATGCTTTCATTCAGAGAGTCATTCCAAAAATATAGAGCTTCTGTTCTTGATAATGAGAGAAACAAAGCACATGCTTAACAGATGATAGAACTGGATCAGACAAAAAAGTGCCAAATTTCAGAAGTGACTGATTTGGAAAAGGAAGTGTCATTGGCCAAACAGATAAGTTTACCGAATACTGTGCTGCAGGAAACAGTGCTAGATTATCCAAAGCTGTTTAGAAGTCGGATATGGCAAAATTACAATGTCTGCTGGAATGATTGATAGCATAACTTGTTTAGTGAAAGAACTGTATGACAAATTTGTTGAAGTGGAAGCCAGAATCAAAAGCATTAGCAAGAAATGAAGAATTTGGGTCAAAACATCATCAGTCCAAAATGTCACCAAAGGGTTAGAAACAAATAACAATGACCAAAAGAGTATGCATCAGAGTATAAGGATTATAATATATATAATAATAATACATATAATATGATTGACTTATCTTTGTACTAAATAATATGGTATTATAATCAAATATAGTATTATAATACTTTGGTGACATTTTGGACTCCTTTGGTGACGTTTTGGTTTAGTTTAGTGACATTTCGGTCTACTTCCGAAATGAAAACTTTAATAGTATAAAACATTAGTCAAAGCATGTAAATTATTAATTCAAAACAAAAGCCAAAAAGGTTAATATACATAAATTAATACTATTTAAATTAACAAATTCTAAGATTTCATAGCAAGGATTCTAAATGTTTACAACATTATTGGTAATGTGTCTGGGACTGAATATAATTTATTCCAGATAGTCTGCAAAACTAGTCATTGGCCATGAAGTAATTAAACATTTGACAGCTACCTATGCTATGGCTATATAGTTAGGTACTTAGCCTTAGGTATTGATTTTTATTTGTCCAGAAAATGGTATTTTGTCAAAAATATGTAACTTTAAATATATTTTAAATAACATTACCTACTTTTTCTCTTAAATATTTTTAGATATTTACACAGTACAGAATGATGTCTTTCAAATAATATTTCAGTTATAGGCCTACTATAAAGTTACATATAATATATCTATATCAAAATATATTTTAAATATAACACTAACCTATAATAATTTCATGTGCCACCTTACAAAATTAAAAGGTAGATTTAAAAGAAATAAATAGTCTCTTCATTATTAACCCTCTGAGACTATAATTTCTACATAACTTATATAACACTTTGGAGAATAGATCTAGATAGCGCTTTATTGATTATTAATTATTGATTTTTTTTTAATTTAAGAAATTTTTTTTTAGAAAATTTAGTTTTTTAATTCTAGTTGGAAGATTAATGTTATAGACTATTCTGAGCCAAATTTTATGCTGATTTCAGTGGTGTATAGATTTAAGAGCTTCTGGTAGCGCTAGATACTTCAAATTTAAACTTTAGGCAAATTCACTGAAATTCATAAATTAAAAAATAATGATTTTTACATATTTATCTACTTGATCAAAATTTTTTATGATAGATTTCTAGAGCCAACTAATTGTAACATATAGAAATTTAAATCATGAAATTTGGTTAAATAGAACTTGAGTTATGCAAAAATTAATATTTTTTAATATTTCCAAAAATTGGCTAAAAATACAAGCCTAAGAAGCCAAATTCTAATTGCAATCAGCCCATTTCTACTCGTATACTGTCTATCGGCGTCTCCGTGAACGAGGTATCTGCAGTAGTACCTGCTCTTACATCAACTTGAGACTATAGTCGGTGAATGATCGTCCCAGCTTAGATGGAAGTTAAAGGTGATTGCAAGCAATTTCAGCTTCGTAAACTTCAAAACGGCGTTGATGTTAATGTTGTTATTTCGTCTACAGGCTTTATGAAAATTACCAGTTTAGATTTGTTTCCATTCAGATGTCCTTTCAGCAGGCATGCAATGGCATTTTGAGTTTGTGAAAAGGTGTGACAACACAGAGACTGGGTGAGAAATAAAAATTAATTGCCTTACAAGCTATTTCGCTATTCTCATTTACTGAAGAATTTAGTGAAGAACCTACGGTTAGAAACACAATTTTCAACCATTGCTATCGCACGCAACACAGCGCAATATAGAATTTCCTTTCAAGTCGACAAGTATGGTGTAACTCTATTATAACAGTTGGTGTCGGAATATCCATGAATCAATTCCATTGGCCTTTTTTACTCCTCGTTAAAGTATATAAATTATGAATATTCGGACGCATCGTCCAGTACTGTCTATATTTGTATCGCGATTTTAGTTTTCTGTAATGGTTTACCATGTAATATTAATACTACTTTCAAATTGAACAGTAGTAACAGCAGTCTATATATATATTTTATTTTTTTAAATAATTATTTCAATGAAGCAGAAAACTTTGAAATTTAGTACATTATGCCACGAGTGACCCGACTAAAGTTTTTCACATTGCGGTCAGGTTTGTTATGCCATTGCGGTCAGCTTTGTATTCAAATAAATTATACTGGAATATCATCGAATCATACTACAATAATATTTAATCAAGTATGACGTCTAAGGGGTTAGACTTCTCTCGGTTGTCAAACGCTATGATCAGTGGTTTAGAAGATAATTTGATATGTGAATTAATTGACATTCAATAGTTTCTCAGAAACGGGACTTTCTTGGAAGATTTTGATGCCAATTTGCCAGAAGAACCTTATATAGTCGATTTGGACAAATCAACAAGAAATCAAATATTACCGATGATGTCAAATCCAAACTTGATGAATTGCAATGCTCTTCATTACCACATTCGACAGCCGATCATCAGAAACGGTATTCAACTAAATTTATTTCGTTTTTACGAGAGAAAAAATTGGATACTACATTTACAAGACTATCTGAAGCGCAAATTGCAGAATATCTGCGTTACTTTTATTCCGAGCTTCAAACGAGCAGTGGGAATTTATATTCTCCTGCAACATTAATATGCATAAGAGCTGCCTTATTTAGATTTTTCAAGGATCCACCCGTTAGTCTTGCTCTCAATAAAATTGACGATGAAATTTTTTTAACGCATATCAGTTTTCAAAAGCGAAGGTTAGGAAATATAAAAAAGCAGGTGGGACTACCCAACACTATGATGCGATCGAAGAATCTGACGTTAAACGTTTGGTCTCATACTTTGATCGTGATGACCCAGATAAACAATTCAACAAGAAGTTTACTTCTCTATCGTTTACTATTTGGAAACCAGAGGCAGCTAGGGAGTGGATACGATTTGTACAGAATGAAAATATAGTTGTTAAAAAATGAATCCGATGGACATGACTTCGTAGAAAATATTGGTTTAAATGGCATTAAATATATTCTCAGCTATCTCTAAAAGGATGAATTGAAACAATCACCCGCATCTATTTTTCTACCGAGGTTGCTTCATGTCCTGTTCAGGCCATCAAAAGCTTCCCCCAAATTGCGAGTTTTTGTTTTACAAAAAGGCGCTCAATTGGCAATCGCAAAATTTCTGGTATAATCCCAAACTACAAATTAATGGGGGTGCACACAATCAGAAAGTTAATGAACAATATTTCTACCTCTGCGAATCTCTCGAAAATATACACTTCGCACTGCATACGACCTACAGTAATTGTGAGTCATTTATTCAACGAAGGGGTTTCAACTAATAATATTCACTGCGTTATAAGCCATAAAAATCAGGATTCGGTCATGCGCTATATCAAGCGAGTTGGAGACACCAAAAAACAAATGTTTGCACGTGCATTGCAAAAGTGAAATCACATCTTCGTCGTCTACAGAGATCAAAATTCCAACCAACAAGAAAATACGGATAAATTAAAAAAAAAATAAAAAAAAATACAATATTTTTTGCTTTTCATTTGACTGAAACAATATTATTTTTATATTATTATTCTTAGATACTGCAGTTATAATTAGAAATATTAAATTAGGTTTGAATTTCATTACGGGACGCTAAATCCGTCATTACGGGACGGTTAGCTTATGATTTTGAATAGGAAAAATAGTACATATTTCGACATTACGGGACGACGCTAAAGTCATAAACAATGCTGATAAGTAAATATTAAAATTTGATAAATTAACCAACGAAGAATAGGAATCATACATTTGAATTGCCTGGCGCGTAGCAAAAATGGCCAAAGTTCAAGCATCACCTTGGCACCACGTTGTGCCATCCTCCGACTTCTGGCGATACCCATGACGCGACTTCTCCATCCCGAACGATTGCGCACCACTTCCCTTAGCTGTATGAGTGAGTGAGTCCTGTTGCATCCTTCACCTCGTCCAACCATGTTGTTCTTCTTCATCTTCTTCGCTGTGCTTCGCATTTCCCAAGCATTACAGATTTTTCCAGCCCGTTGTTTCTCATCAGATACCCAAAGTAAGAAAGCTTCCTGCTTGAATACCATAGAGCTTAATGGCATTGTTTCTCCCACTTCTTCTTCTTCTCTCTGTCCATGGTACTCGCAACATTCCTCTCCAGCACCACATCTCGAATTATTCTATTTTTTCCCTTTCGCTTTTCTTGACTCTCCAAGTCTCGCTCCCATACAGCGCAAAAAGTGCTCCAATTAGTCACTTCTTTGTTGCTGATATTATATGTTTGTCCTTCCATATTTTCTACAGACCCGACATTGCTACTCGTGCTATGTTCAAACGTCTTTGGATTTCTATTTACAATCTGCATTTCCTCTATCGTTGATCCAAGAAGGTTAGAATTCTTCGCTACTTCTATTTTTTTATTCCCGACCACAAACTCTTCCCTTTGCTTTGGTTTAGCCATCACCTTTGTCTTTTTGATATTGACATACAGCCCTGCCTTTCACTTTCCTTTTTAACTTCCTCCAACAATGTTTTCATATCTTCTTTTGTCCCTGCGAGAAGGCTGGTGTCGTCCACATATCTCAGCTTATTACTTCTTTTCCATCATGATATGTTCACTATATAGTGTGAAGAGATATGGTGAGAGGATACATCCCTGTTTAACCTCTTTTCTTATAAAAGAAACTCTGGCCACCCGGTCTTTCTCTCTCTCTCTCTCTCTCTTACTTTCTTTCTTTCTCTCTCTTACTTTCTTTCTTTCTCTCTGTTTCTCTCGCTCGCTTTCTCTTTCTCTTTCACACACAGATGCTAAGCCGGCAGAACACGCCGCAATGTGCAGTTACCATGTGTCTGAGGAAGACCCACTTCCGCTTGGCCAGATCGTACAGCCCAACCCCTCCGTCCAAGAAGGTGCAGACCACATAGCCCGGGGGCAGGAGGTACTTGTTGTTGCCAGAGGACACTGAGTCCAGGGAAGCGGTCCGCCGGATGTAGTCGCCATCGATGCTGTCCCCGCCATCGGCCCGGGGGGGCGAGGGGCGGGTCAGAGGGGTCTGCAGGAGGCACATGGCCCGGAACCCGGTCTGCTTGATCCGGATCGTCTCTACTGGAGATTCCTTGGCCACAGCGAAGATCCGCAGAACACCGATATCCGAATCTACAAGAGGTTGAACGAATAATTCATGCGCAATACGCAACGGAAAGCAGCATATATATATTAGAAATAGGATTGCGTAACGTATTTGATTCTACAACTTACATTCAAGAAAATTTGTCGCATCTACCCTCTCTTTCTGCTCTCCCTCTCTCTCTCTCTCTCTCTTCTTTTTCCTCTCTCTTATTTCTCTTCTCTCTCTCCTCTCATCTATTTTCTCTGTCTGTTTTTCTCTATTTTCTCGCATCTATTCTCTCTTTTCTCTATCCTCTATTTTCATTCTTCAGGAGTTCGAGGCACTGACGCGGCTCCTTGACTGGGAATTACCACAACAACCTGTCATGCAACAGCGAGCTTTAGAAGGTTCAGGTCAGGTCACTCGACGGAGCTACTAGCCTACAGAAAAAGAAGTTGGACTCATTGAAGACAAGACATTCAGAGCGTGCGGAGAAGCCCCTGAGACGACAGACCATGTCACTCTCTATTGCCCCAGTATTGAATTGAACTGGTGAAAAAAACAAGGGGTCCCAACTGCCAGGCTTGCGGAGAGCAGGACACGGTGGAGCACCTGCTGGTGAGGTGAATCGCCGGCTGTTCGCACAGCTCCAGGATATCCTTTCACAGCCGACACCTTCGGCGAGTGGGGCGGATCACAAAACCCTGTCTAGCTCCCTCCGGTGCGCCCCATGGCAACCATTGTACTGTGCAGACGAGACAAGACGAGAAAAGATATACAAGAGCTGTAGGGTAACAACAACCTACGCACCCCCCGTGACAAACATCCCCGGCGCGTCCGGAATCCAGGCCAGCGTCTGGACCTCAGCCGCCGAACTGGGCAGTCGGAAGTGGACCAGCACGGTGAGTGATTCGGCGTCGACCAATCGCACTCCGGCATGGGCCGAGGCCACGAGCAGGTGGGAGGAGCCGCCCCCGCCCCCGCACAGCGGGTCCCATTCGAGTCCGGTAACTGGGTCACCGCACTCCTCGATGTCGTCCTCGTGGTCGGTGAGAACGATCCGCCGGGCTGGCTTCATGCCTGTTGGGAAACATATACAGTATACGGCATTATCTATAACGGTTAGAGAAAGAGCGCTTTTGGCCGATTGAGGAGTCTCCACACTAAACTGGCCGAGCACACTTAGGATTATCGAAAGAAGGTTAAGTTTGAATTTAAAGTCTAAAGAACACATTTCACACATTATAATCCCAAATCCTTTCTTTATAGTCCATGAGCTAATGAATATTTGGCGTGCCCCCCTCTCACTAGGATCACTGCTTAGCATCGTCGGTGCATAGACATAACAAGATTGTTGCCATCCTGGCGAAGCGTTTTGGGGCCTTGGGTTCATTTTCATGAGCAGGACTTTTGATTGGATTTCGGTAGACGGAGCAGGAAAGTGGTGCCATTTTGTCATTGTCTTGCGTGGTCCGTGCAGTGTGAGGCCTTGCCTTGTTTTGTTGGAAAATGTATTTTGACCTACGGTGAAAAGTGGCAGAAAGTGGGGTCGGACGACTTGGTCCACGTACCGCTGAGCCTTGACCCCCTTCCCTTGACCCCATCGTTGAAATTGAAAGACAATGTGTCTATCGCACCCCATATCATAGCACTGTGTCCACCCCAGCGGTCTTTTTTCACGATTTTGGCTTCGTTGAAGCGCTGTCAGGATACGTTTGAGAGGTCGGCGGCAGTGCAGTCCTGAAAGTGCGTATCTGCATCCCATTGTATGTTCGCTGATCTTCCGTCCATGGGTCCCTATGATGTACACCTGGCTACCTCAGCTGCCGTCTTAGGAGAATTCGATCGAAAGCTGCAAACAATGGCTCGATCGTGTGCAGGAGTTGTGACTTTTGGACAACCGGACCTGCGGGACGATCAGCAACGCTTTTGTCTGCTAGTTTTCTCGACATGAGGCGATAAATTGTCGAGACTTGATATCCCATGGCGATTCCAGCGGTTTTGGAGTGGTCGTCTCCAGCCACCAAACAGCCGACTCCTTTTTCTCACTCCGTGTCGCTTCAGTTTTGACATAGCCTCTAACTTTGCTTAACCACTGAATATTCGGAAAAACTCTATTTATACCACCCTTTGCAGAGTTGATTTAGAAGACAAATAAATTTCTTCATGCTTTTCAACGATACTTAAATCAATATTTAATATGTAAACACACAGTTCACAAAACCGCTCATCGATTTGTTAAATTTACGTTGACTTTCGATAATTCATGTGAAAATATGTTGACAGACAATGACTACACATACAATGATGAGACATTAAACAAAACTCATTTGCCCGAGTAATTGTTCCTCAAATCTGATGCAAAACATTCGCACAAATTCAGTCAGCCAAATTGTTGGTGTTACCACGTAGAACCCATCATCATACGTTCGTGTCCCACAAATAGGACCGCAAAGTTTCTCACAAGCCGAAAAGCGAAGCCAAACGATCTACCAGCTGTCAGTTTTTGCGCAGTTCCGCGCCTAGATGCCAATAACAATTTCCTGTGAGCACAGAATGAGCATGACTAAGGTTGCTCGTCAAACATCAAGCTTTCCGCAGCATACTAAACACTAACACCTGAATATTGTTGTGCTAGTAACTCCCATATCGAAATAGTCGTGCCCATACTGAGGACGAAATGCTGAATTTATTTGTCACCAAAGTACAGAATCCACCAATAGACCGGGTTTGCGGGTTATTGCCCTTCTGGGTAGGATTCGAGTCCGTACATACATACGTACCCCAGTGAACAACAGATAATGAGGCAGAGGTATCTACACGTGCTTACAGCTGTACTGTAAGTCAGTGCTGACGAGGGGTAATAACCACGAAATGGTCTACTGGTGGATACCATGTCGAATTTACTGTTTCTCAAATTTATAAGTTCTTCATTGTATGCTACTATACCACTATAATAGTAGTATGAACATTCTAAACTGATAATAACACATTATGTCATCAAGTGACCAGTATAAAGTGTGTATCCGGTACTCAGTGGATCTTTTATGAACTGCCCGGTGTCTGCAATCTGCTCGGATCCAAAATGTTCTCTGTCACAGTTTGGTGGATCAATATCCGGGGCAACAAACCAGAATATTAGTTCATTGGAGCAACAACATAATACCCTCGCTCTCCGCGCTACGCAGTTTTCGATACAGATGACTGCCTCGCGTGCACGCGGATCGATGCTACATGACGTCACATAAAATTTATAAATTTATCGTCGGAATAAGCATACTACTTGTGAGTAGTATAATAAGTCTATAGTATGAGGTATTTTAAAAACTTCGTAATTAGCAGCATTTTTAATCCCAAAATGGCTCTCAAGTGAATGTCAAACGTTTCAGCTCCCTCCTATTGAAAGTTTAGGAGGAGATCGCAAGCTCTCCATGTTTCACAAACTCTCTGGCAAATATGATTATATGAGATATATTAGATAATATGATATATTTTAACTCTACTGACAAAGAAAATACGCTTTCATGTGAGGAGTGGTTTGTTCATTAATGAACCGTCAACTACCTTGCCGCGGTCGTACGTGCTTCGGAAGATTTACAGGCTATGCTCGCAATGTAGCAAATTTCCCAATTGAGAACAAACAGTTACTCTAGCGCAGTTCATCTCTAATGAGGGTAGCGCTGTATCTGCTTTACCGCCTCTAGAGTAGTCTGAAGATTAGAAATATGCCGTTTTTCACGCGTGAAGAAATGACGCCTTTCAATCCTTCGTCGTTATTAATGACCGATTGTTCTGGAATTCTGCAGTCTGTTTTATGATTAAGTTAAGTACAAATGTGGCCAATTTTGTTCGAATCAGTAATGGAAATTTGGAGATTTTGAGCATAAAGTGTTACAACAAATCGATCAATAAATCAATAATGTGCAATGCAATATGACTGTTGTCAGTGGTGATTTCACTGCGACGTAAGGTGTTCTTTATCTCCACATATCATTAAGAATACATGTATAAAAATGACAAAAGGGGCTTAAAATGACCATTAAAACGGAATCTGTGGCACCATACGAATGAGTATTAAAAATCACATAGATAGTGCATACCCTAGCCCGCCATTCAAAAGGTGGGTAACCCAAAGAATTAAGATCTCTCCGATTGACGCTCTAGGAGGAGATAGCGAACACACAGAGAGACAGACACAACAGACAATTATATTAAACGCGTCCGCTAGCTCGGAATGTAACCAAAGAAAATATCACTTGCAATAAATGTTCAATTCGAATACTGTCCCCATTTCCATGGAAGCATTACAGATCGCATAGCAATAACAGGTATAAAATGATACAAAGATTTGGTAGTCTTAAAAAGTGTCTAAAAAGACCCTGAACCGGAACCTGTGGCTCCCATAGCATTTATTTAATGACTGGCAGCGCACTGTGGCAGGTGTTTCTTTGACGCGGGCTTGAGATAATTCACGCAGCGTCTAATTGTTGACATACAGTGCGATGTGCGAGGGTTTTGTATTCGCGTTCGCGGGATGTTGTCGCACAGTTGCTGTTCAGGCGAACAGTGCGTTGTTGAGTTGTTTCTTCGTTTCGATGCACTCTCATCTATTGGCAGCCCGTGTCTGGGAGCCATTAGTTGATTTTCTTTTTTTGTCGCGAATTACTATCACTATGACAACTTTTTAACTTTAGCGTGATTCAATTTCTCTTATGCTTGCATAATTTC